>WNWK01003317.1:102500-137500 GCA_009830355.1 Cherax destructor | reverse complement strand
CACTTACACCCTCTTGCCCCTCCCAACGAGACCCAAGCCACCGACTATCAACCCTGGGCTGATAGATAAGCAGTCATACAACATAGCTGAAATCTCACCGTATATAGACAGTATATATAATACCTGACAGCAAATCTCATTGAATCCCATTCCACAGGCGTTGTGGATTGGAATTTAATGAGATTTGATCCTAAAGTCTTCAATGCTCACCAGATAATACAGTAGTAACAAAATCGCATCACGTTGTACTCTGATATTGTTGACCAATAAAGAACACGGAGAAAGGCACAATACCCTGACTGGAACAATACACAAATAATCCGCACATATACAAGAAACTGCATGACAAGGTTTAGTCACACATGTGAATAGTTAATGATCCAAGTCGGACCAAAACGTCGTCGTAAAGTCTCCTATGTGCGCGTTATTGTGAATTGTCATAAAACGTCGTCTGGATACACAACCGTATACTACCTATGTGCGACTTTGTTTCAGTGACTTCGAGCTCTGAATGATTGTTAATGTAAATACTTCGTCTTGCATCCACTCACAAGCTTTCTGGATCATATGAACCTTAGTGAGGTACTTTTTTCCTGCTAGACCACCTCCAACCATCTTGGGACTCTTCTGTGTAGTGATCTACTGTTTTTATCGTAAACAGGCCAGTGGATGCTTCAGACCAGGAGATGTAATAATATTGGTAGAATTACCGACAATATGTTAAGTAAAAGGACACAATTGCAACTAATGTGACATTTTATTGTGGCAACGTTTCGCTCTCCAGGAGCTTTCTCAAGCCGTTACAAGCGATATATGGACACAGTTGGTATATATATACTGTCAAGGTGAGGTGAAAAACTAGTGGTGTTAGAAGTAGTAGTGATATAAGTAGTATTAGTAGTAGTAGTAGTAGTAGAAGTAATACAATAAGGTAGAACAATCAATATGCACATGAGTAAAAGGTGATAAAACAAATACTTGGGTAGTATAACAATAGGTTAGACAAATATTTCTGCTGGAGGTTGAAATATAGAAGGCCAGTAGGAGTGTTCCACATCTACGATGTGCTAAATAAGCAGGAGAGACTATGTGATGGTAGGGTTTACTGTTTTCAGGAGGATTCTTGCTAAGACTTCAGAGATGGTGAAGCTGCCTTTGTTTTGTTTAATTGTGTTAGAAACAGAGATAAGTGCTGATTCAAGGCATTTTCGTCTACGGAAATTAGTTTCTTTGATTACTAGTCGGGCGTCTTTGAATTTCATGAGATGATTGTTGGAATTTCGGTGTTGTACGCAGGCGTTGTTCAGGTTATCGTTTCTGCATGCATTCATGTGTTCATTGATGCGTGTCTCGAGGTTTCTTGCTGTTTCTCCTACATAAATTCTGTCGCAGCCTCCACAGGGTATAGTGTAGACCCCTGCGTTGACTGGTTCATGGTGCTTGGATTTAGTCCTGGTTAGATCCTTAATAGAAGTACTGGACCTCACACACTTCTATTCCAGTCAAGATACTAAGACCAAAAGAGGTATCATCATCGGATTCTTCCTAAGAGCTTACCGAATTTGTAGTCCTGAGTTTCTTGACGAGGAGTGTACATACATTCACCAAACCTTCACTGATTTACATTTTCCTTCCTTTTTCATCAAAGATTGCAAGAAAAGAGCTCTTCAGATCATTAATTCTCCACGCGTCAACTCCACTCCAAACAAAGTTATAATTCTTCCCAACAGCCAGGTTGCATCCAACATTTCTAAAGTATTTGCACAAGCTAACACTAGAGTCGCCATCGCTTCCAGTACTTCTATTAAGGATCTAACCAGGACTAAATCCAAGCACCATGAACCAGTCAACGCAGGGGTCTACACTATACCCTGTGGAGGCTGCGACAGAATTTATGTAGGAGAAACAGCAAGAAACCTCGAGACACGCATCAATGAACACATGAATGCATGCAGAAACGATAACCTGAACAACGCCTGCGTACAACACCGAAATTCCAACAATCATCTCATGAAATTCAAAGACGCCCGACTAGTAATCAAAGAAACTAATTTCCGTAGACGAAAATGCCTTGAATCAGCACTTATCTCTGTTTCTAACACAATTAAACAAAACAAAGGCAGCTTCACCATCTCTGAAGTCTTAGCAAGAATCCTCCTGAAAACAGTAAACCCTACCATCACATAGTCTCTCCTGCTAATTTAGCACATCGTAGATGTGGAACACTCCTACTGGCCTTCTATATTTCAACCTCCAGCAGAAATATTTGTCTAACCTATTGTTATACTACCCAAGTATTTGTTTTATCACCTTTTACTCATGTGCATATTGATTGTTCTACCTTATTGTATTACTTCTACTACTACTACTACTACTAATACTACTTATATCACTACTACTTCTAACACCACTAGTTTTTTCACCTCACCTTGACAGTATATATATACCAACTGTGTCCATATATCGCTTGTAACGGCTTGAGAAAGCTCCTGGAGAGCGAAACGTTGCCACAATAAAATGTCACATTAGTTGCAATTGTGTCCTTTTACTTAACAGACCAGGAGATGCTTCAGACCAGGAGATGCTTCAGACCAGGAGATGCTTCAGGCCAGGAGATGCTTCAGGGCAGGAGATGCTTCAGGCCAGGGGATGCTTAAGGACAGGAGATGCTTCAGGACAGGAGATGCTTCAGACCAGGAGATGCTTCATGCCAGGGGATGCCTCAAGCCAGGAGATGCTTCAGGCCAGGAGATGCTTCATGCCAGGGGATGCCTCAAGCCAGGAGATGCTTCATGCCAGGGAATGCCTCAGGCCAGGAGATGCTTCAGACCAGGGGATGCTTCAGATCAGGGGATGCTTCAGACTAGGGGATGCTTCAGACCAGGAGATGCTTCAGACCAGGGGATGCTTCAGGCCAGGAGATGCTTCAGACCAGGGGATGCTTCAGATCAGGGAATGCTTCAGACCAGGGGATGCTTCAGACCAGGGGAGGCTTCAGGCCAGGAGATGCTTCAGACCAGGGGATGCTTCAGGCCAGGAGATGCTTCAGACCAGGAGATGCTTCATGCCAGGGGATGCTTCAGACCAGGGAATTCTTCAGGTCGGGGGATGCTTCACCCCCGTATCAGAAAACTATCCTCCTTCTGTGCTGCAAGACTGTCCTAGTCCTTCCTAGACGGACTCTGCCTCTGTTAACTCCAGTCCACCTCGTCCACCCTCCACCATGCTACTGACAACATGTCCCACTCATACTAATCAACCAGTGTCCTTCTCCAGCTCATTTTCAACCTTTTAATTACACTTTACCCATGATCTGTTTCGAGGGTTCTTCTACCTCCACAGTCCCACATGGTCATCAAAACCCGGCTGATCTAGTACTTGTAGCAGGAAGCTGTCCAGCTTCTTGAAAAGTTTCATCAAGTTTCAGACAAGAGGTTTTGATATCTGCTGGTAGTGTGTTGAAGAGTCTTTGGCCACGGATGCTGACACAATGTTCTCTAACTGTAACAATGGAGCCCCTGCTTTATTCCACATTTTCTCCTATATATTTCACTCTCATAGTTGTTATAGCAGAGTGCAGGGTAGAGACAAGACCCTCAAGTATCTTCCACGTATATATTATCAGGTATATATCTTTCTCTCTCTCTCTTCTTCGTTCCAGAGAGAGAAGAGAGAGAGAGAGAGAGAGAGAGAGAGAGAGAGAGAGAGAGAGAGAGAGAGAGAGAGAGAGAGAGAGAGAGAGAGAGAAGAATCCAAGTGCTTTGAAGATTTCTCAGTAGTTTATACAATTTAAATTTATTGATTTTCTGCGGACGGTAATACAACCTCTGAATATTTTCCAGCTCCGCTGGTATATTTACTTTCCTTGAGTTGTTGCGAAATTTCTTTAGAGCGACATCTTTACCGCAGACCTTGTATGCCCCTTGTATGCCACTTGTATGGCCCTTGTATGCCACTTGTATGCCACTTGTATGCCCCTGTATACCACTTGTATGACACTTGTATCCCCTTGTATGCCACTACAGTCAGCATGTCCAGGCCTCGGTCTGGGTTGAGAGTTCTTTTGAGTAAACAAGAATAAGTGACTGGGGTTGAAGGTGTTCTTCACATCAGGTCTATGAGGAAGTAGAATTATCGAGGTGAAGAAGCGAAGCATGGAGGATTATTATTATTATAATCAAAAGAAGGGCTAAACCGAAGCATGGAGGAGCACTGTAGTGTTCATCCAGGATGGTGGAGAGGAGCTGCAGATGGTCATACATTAAGCCTTCATCTGGGTAGAGCTAAAATGGCTTGTGTATATACACAAAGATAAGAACCTCTCTGTATATATACACACTGAGAGATACACCCGCCTAGGTGTATATACACAGTGAGATCACAAAAATTACTCTTGAATCAACACCGTGTGTGACTATACAACGTTGCAGTAGAATGCTGGTGAATGTTGCTTGCAAATGTGAATGGTATATACAATCTTTTTTTTTCAAGGTAGGCGCTTCTACCATCCGGCAACTATCTTGGTTAACACTCTGACGGCTTTCTAATAACCGGTAGCTTCAACGTTACTTTCATCCACCAACTGGAAAATGAAAGTAAAAAGAAACGGAACTCGCCCTATAAATTAGCCGAGGCGAAGACGAACTGGCGTCTTGAAGTTCCCAGCAGCCGAAGAGGCGCACTTCACCCACCGGAGGAGGAAGTGGAGGAGGAAGTGGAGGAGGAGGTAGAAGAGGAGAAGGAGGAAGTGGAGGAGGAGGTAGAAGAGGAGAAGGAGGAAGAGGAATAGCAGAATAATAATAAAGCTCCACACGGAACGAAACATGACGATAAAATTCAACACAGAGCGAAACGTTGTCCCGTTTCATTCGCCCGCCCCCCCCACACTCGCGTGCACGCTGACACTCCCACAAATCCCACACCTGTGCGCTTAATTAAGCGTCTGGAATACCTGTGTAACACAAAGGTTACAAATGTGACTCCAACGTCCAGTCAAGACTACAACAGTGTAGCTCTTAACACGGGAGAGAGGTTCATGTAGACACTGTGTGGTTGGGTGAGGTTCTTGTAGACACTGTGTGGTTGGGTGAGGTTCATGTAGACACCGTGTGGTTTGGTGAGGTTCATGTAGACACCGTGTGGTTGGGTGATGTTCATGTAGACACCGTGTGGTTGGGTGAGGTTCATGTATACACCGTGTGGTTGGGTGAGGTTCTTGTAGACACCGTGTGGTTGGGTGAGGTTCATGTAGACACCGTGTGGTTGGGTGAGGTTCATGTATACACCGTGTGGTTGGGTGAGGTTCTTGTAGACACCGTGTGGTTGGGTGAGGTTCATGTAGACACCGTGTGGTTGGGTGAGGTTCATGTATACACCGTGTGGTTGGGTGAGGTTCATGTAGACACCGTGTGGTTGGGTGAGGTTTAGTTTACACGGTGCGTGGTGAGATGGTAAATGTCAACAAAGCCGTTCATTGGCTGGTCCGGAGACCAATCGCAACGGCCACTCTGATGCCCTTAGGTGACGTCACTCGGCACGGAGACCAAACATAATGCTTAATCTCGTATCCACAATGACGTCATTAGTGCAGTTATTTTCCAACACTGCCCTTTAAGGGAGGTTCCTTGACGTCGGTGAGGGTTTAAGGGGGTTGGGTTCTCTTGACCAAACAAAGTGAAGATTGCCTTAGATGAAATCTGACTGCCTCCCAGGCGCTCTTGTACCCCGACGGGAATGTTTTACCTGGAGTTTACCTGGAGAGGGTTTCGGGGGTCAACGCCCCCTGGCCAGTTCTGAGACCAGACCTCATGGTGGATCAGGGTCTGATCAACCAGGCTGATACTGTCGGCCGCAAGCAAACTGACGTACGAACCACAGCCCGGTTGGTCAGATACTGACTTTAGGTGCCTGTCCAGTGCCTTCTTGAAGACAGCCAGGGGTCTATTGGTAATCCCCCTAATGTATGCTGGGAGGCAGTTGAACAGTCTTGGGCCCCGGACACTTATGGTGTTGTCTCTCAGTGTACTCGTGGCACCCCTGCTTTTCATCGGGGGAATGTTGCATCTCCTGCCGAGTCTTTTGCTTTCATAGGGAGTGATTTTCGTGTGCTGGTTTGGTATCAATCCCTCCAGGACCTTCCAAGTGTATATTATCATGTATTTCTCTCGCCTGCGTTCCAGGGAATACAGATCAAGGACCTTCAACCGTTCACAGTAATTTAGGTGCTTTATCGTACTTATGTGTGCTGTGAAAGTTCTTTGTACACTCTTCAGGTCTGCAATGTCGCCAGCCTTGAAGGGGGTTGTTAGTGTACAGCAGTATTCCAGCCTAGAGAGAACAATTGATTTGAAGAGTGTCATCATGGGCTTGGCGTCCCTAGTTTTGAAGGTTCTCATTATCCATCCTATCATTTTCCTAGCCGATGAGGTAGATACATTGTTATGGTCTTTAAAGGCGAGATCCTCTGACATTATCACTCCCAAGTCCTTCACATTTCTTTTTTGCTCTATTGTATGGTTAGAATTTGTCGTATACCTTGATACATTTTTTATTTCCTCAAGTTTTCCATATTTGAGTAGTTGAAATTTCTCCTCGTTGAACTTCATATTGTTTTGAGTGGCCCATTTGAAGATTTGGTTGATGTCCGCTTGGAGTTTTGCAGTGTCTTCAATGGAGGTCACTGCCATGGCAATCCGGGTGTCATCCGCAATGGAAGACACGGAGCTATAGGTTACATCTCTGTCTATGTCAGAAATGAGGATGAGGAATAGAATGGGAGCGAGTACTGTGCCTTGTGGAACATAGCTTTTCACCGTGCCTGCCTCGGACTTTACTCTGTTTACAATTACTCTTTGTGTTCTATTTGTCAGGAAGTTATAGATCCATCTACCAACTTTTCCTGTTATTCCTTTATCACGCATTTTGTGTGCTATTTCACCATGGTCACACTTGTCGAAAGCTTTTGCAAAGTCTGTGTATACTACATCTGTATTTTGTTTATCCTCAACAGCATCCAGGACCCTGTCATAGTGGTCCAGGAGCTGGGACAGACAAGAGCGACCTGCTCTGAACCCGTGTTGCCCTGGGTTGTATAACTGATGGCTATCTAGGTGGTTGGCAATCTTGCTTCTTAGAACCCTCTCAAAGATTTTTATGATATGGGATGTTATTGCTATCGGTCTGTAGTTCTTTGCAATTGCTTTACTGCCGCCTTTGTGGAGTGGGGCTATGTCTGTTGTTTTTAGTGTGTGTGGGATGACCCCTGTGTCCATGGTCCCTCTCCATAGAATGCTGAAGGCCTGGGGCAGAGTGCATAGGCATGTCATTTATTGCCTTTTCAAAGTCATGTGGAGTTAGAATAATATCCGAGATTTTTGAGATGACCAAATTTTGCGTTTCGTTCATAAAGAATTCATTTGGATTGTCGACCCTTAGTCTGGGCAGCGGCTCGCTGAACACTGAGTCGTATTGGGACTTTAATATCTCACATATTTCTTGGCTGTCATCTGTGTATGTCCCATCCTGCCTAAGCAGGGGCCCAATACTGGATGTTGTTTTTCCCTTAGATTTAGCATAAGAGAAGAAGTATTTTTTTTTTCAATTTCCTTTACGGCTTTTAGTTCTTCCTGAGATTCTTGTCTCCTGTAAGATTTGCAATTTCATTGACCAGTGCCTCTCTACGTATTTCAGTTATATTGGCCCCTCTCAGCAGCTCTGTGACTCTTCGCTTTCATCTGTATAGGGAGCGTCTCTCTCTTTCTAGTTTACATCTTCTCTTTCTTTTTCTTAATGGAATGTGTCTTGAACAGATCTCAAGAACCACGGAGTTCACTTTTTCTAGGCAACTGTTCGGATCCGTGTTGTTTAGGATATCTTCCCAGCTTGTTTCATTTAGGACATGATTGACTTGATTCCATTATATGTTTTTGTTATTAAAATTGAATTTGGTGAAGAGACCTTCCTGACTGATCACATTTTACTGGTCAGGAGCAGTGTGCATATATGTCTGTACCTCATCTGCGCTGCCTCCTGGGATGATCTCTGCTAAAGCATTGTTTGCTATACTCCTCCATTTTAGGTGTCTCAAGTTGAAATCTCCTAGTAGTAAGATGTTTGGGGCAGGAGTTGGGAGATTTTCTAGACAGTGATCAATTTTCAAAAGCTGCTCCTGGAATTGCTGGGAAGTTGCGTCTGGAGGCTTGTATACCACCATAATGACAAGGTTTTGGTTTTCAATATTTACTGCCAAAACTTCAACTACATCATTTGAGGTGTTTAGTAGTTCTGAGCAAATGAGCGACTCTGTGTCGTACAGACCAACTCCTCCTTATTGCCTGTTTAGTCTGTCGCATCTGAATAGGTTATAACCTGGGATCCAAATTTCGTTGTCATAATGATCCTTTATGTGGGTCTCTGTGAATGCTGCAAACATTGCATTTGACTCCGTGAGCAGTCCATTGATGTAAGAAATTTTGTTGTTTTTTGACGGCTTTAGACCCTGTATGTTTGCAAAGACAAATGTCGTTATTTTGGTGGAATTTAGGTGGGTTTTATATGTTGGCTCTAATATCTGTTGTTCTGGAGTGGAGGCCAGTGTCCGTGCCTCTGCTCCAGAAGTGTTTTCAGTTGGTGTAGAATTATTGTCATTTCTTGTCAGTTAACATGGTTCTGTCTATGAAAGCTGGAGAGTTACTCTACATGTCAGGCACTGGAGAGGCTCAGGAGTAGAGCTCAACCCCTGAACACACACATGAACCCACACTTATGCGAAGACGTACGTCTTCGCATAAGTATTCGCATAAGTATTCACCTATTTGTGGGTTGCGGTCGAGTCAGGCTGTGGCTCGACCCATGCAAACACAAACAGGTGAATACGCACGCATACACACACACACACACACACACACACACACACACACACACACACACACACACACACACATATACACACACACACACACGCACATACAGTCATAGAGATGTTAGGAAGTGGAACAATCTAGAGAGTGATGTAGTGAAGGCAGGATCAATAGGATCAATAGATATGAGATATGATAAAGCTCATGGAGCAGGGAGGGAGTGGACCTAATAGCAACCAGCGAAGAGGCGGGGCCAGGAGCTTGTGACTTGATTCCTGCAACCACAAATAGGTGAGTACACACACACACACACACACACACACACACACACACACACACACACACACACACACACTTTCTAGATTCGAGAAACCTGGAGTTGTTTAACGTTGCTAACGTAGGTGTGGCCAGGTCACTCATAAAAGATCATTGCTAATGTAGGTGTGGCCAGGTCACTTATAAAAGATCATTGCTAACGTAGGTGTGGCCAGGTCACTTATAAAAGATCATTACTAACGTAGGTATGGCCAGGTCACTCATAAAAAATCATTGCTAACGTAGGTATGGCCAGGTCACTCATAAAAAATCATTGCTAACGTAGGTATGGCCAGGTCACTCATATACGATCTTTGCTAACGTAAAGAGATTGACTCAGTGTCTCTGTATTTTGTTACACGACCCTCCAAGTGACGACCACGACGACCTGTGATCATGGCAGACGACTCCTACATAAGCAATGATAGGCCCTTCATATGCTACTCAAGGAAATTCCTTAAAATTTCCCGGTAAATAATATCACTAAAGCGACCCATTTGCACAGCTTCAAAAAATAAGTTAGACAAATGCATTGCTTGGGGAATGTTTGGGTGTGGGTAGGCTCAGCCTGGCCTGTATAAGTAGGCCTACTGTACTGCTACTGTGGTCTGATGTTGACTACAGCAGACTGGCAGTAAATACTGCTAATCCCTGTTGAAACAAATGTCGATTTACCGTGATGAGTGTCGAACTTTGTTGCAGCCAGCGTCTACTTACCATAGTCAGTGTCGACAGCGGGGATTGCCCTCTTGTAGACGACGTGGAAGCCCTCAGACTCAGCGTGTCGACGGCGACGTCGGAGCAACGTCAGCCCCTCAGGTAAGCTGCCGTTGATACCGTTGGCGTCTTGCCTGCAACAGAACCCCAACAACAGGTGAGTTACAGTCAACTTCAACTGCGTTAGTACTGAGGATACACTGACCTGTTTGTCAACAGGATGAAACAGTTATTATCGCGTTAAAACACGCGAACAACAGGGCGTTGGAACGGAAAACAACTGTTATTACTACTTCATCCACACTCAACCACCACAGCAGCAACCATCAGCCACACTCAGTCACCAAAGCAGCAACTACCACAGCAACAACTATCATCCACACTACTCACTACAACCACAGGAGCCAACCACCATCCACACTCATTACAACCACCATCCATACTCACCACAAGCACAGGAGCAACCACCATCCACGCCCACCACAACACAGAAGCAACCACCATCCATGCCCACCACCACAACAGCAACAAACACAGCGAGGTAGCTGAGGAAGGGACTACTCACGGTCGTTGTAGGTCTAGGACAGAGCCCGTATCTTCGTCGTCGCCCGCTAGTGGCAGACCATCGCTGAAGATCATCTGGTCGTCGAGGTCGTCAAGGAAGAGCTCGTCGTCAGGAGGGGGCAGGTGATTGGGGCTGACCACCTCCTCTTCCTGCGTCGCCTGCGGGTACAGATGCGGAGGGAGGGGACGTACCACCAGGTCCTCCCCCACTGTACCGTCCTTCAGGGAAGGGAAGAGAGGGAGAGGAGAAAGAATATATAGACATGCTTATTGTTTCCCCACTCTATCTCGCATTCCTATGTAGGATTACACTCGCTAAGCCCGTAGGTCATGCAGGGCGAGGAGGAGGAGGAGGAGTGGACGATATATGGAAGTACATGGAACAAACAGTAGACTGATTTGTTAGTTCACACGAGGCTATCTACTGAGGAGAACTATCTACTGAGAAGACTACTCACTAAAATAGGGTCTTCACTCACTAATTAATCACAAAACAGGTTCAGCACTCTCTTAATAACTAGTGCCGACTACAGACATCACGTTCCTTTTAACAGTTCCTTGATAAAGGCCAGACACATGAGGCACTCTCTTGTGGCACTCTTCCTTTGAAAGTGTGTGTGTGTGTGTGTGGAGCTGTCTCGCCTCTCTAACTCTCTGTTTTCAGTTCCCCAAGATATTTCGCTTTTTGTTATGTATACAAAGTCACAAGCTGCAGACATAGACACAAGCTGCTTAACTAGTCTTCCTAAAGCTGTATAGAGCTTTAGGAAGGCTAGTTAAGCAGCTTGTAAATATGTCTACTTACGTCATTTCAACCGCTTCACCGAGGCACAGGATATGTAAACCGTGAAGTATATGGCTCTCAGTGTATATATATACACATAGTTTAATCCCTATTTTATGTATTCTTGACTGGTGGTGAACAGATTACATGCAGCCTTAATGACACCTGGTGTAGTCGATATGCTTTAAGCCCCAGGGCACTATACACTGAGCACTGTACGTGCACGCAGAGAGATAACTCTGCTTACCAAACTCCAATCATCATACTTAAATAAGATGGAGCGGGAGATGGAAGACAAGGACCCTCAAAATTGAATAAAAAAAGAAACTATGTATAGGCAACCAGAGACGATGGCCCAAGTAAAGGAGCAAAAAACAGGAATAAATGAAAGAAGTAAGTAAGAAATATTAAAGTATTTGGTAGAAGACCTGGAAATTAATATGTAGAAGAGGGCTTTCATAGACCACGCCCCTCCATAGACCCTCCAACTTCCCCATTCAGCCTACGTGACCTGAGGCAGGTAGACCCCGAGTCCTGGCCTCAGGTGTCGCCCTCAAAGGTAACCTGAGACGTCGCCCGGGTCCTTATCACTAGCAGGTGCCCAGGGTTCTTATCACCAGCAGGGCCCAGGGTACTTATCGCCAGCAGGGGCTCAGAGTACTTATGAGCAGCAGGTGTCTTTCCAGAACCAGAAGGCCAACGACACGAAGCTGCAGACCAGCGGCAATAGATAACAGAACGACTTCCAAAAGCCAAAGACCAACTATTAGAGACCGAAGACCAATTGCAAAAGGCAGAAGACCAATTGTAAAAGGCTGCAGACCAACTGCATGAAGCCGAAGACCAACTGCCAAAAGGTCTTTGCCAGAAACCAAAGACCAATTGCCAGAAACCGAAGACCAACTGCAAGAGGCTGCAGACCAACCGCAAGAGGCTGCAGACCAACTGTAATAGGCTGCAGACCAACTGCAATAGGCTGCAGATCAACTGCAATAGGCTGCAGACCAACTGCCAGAGGCTGCAGACCAACTGCTAGAGGCTGCAGACCAAGTGAAAGAGGCTGCAGACAAACTGCAAGAGGCTGCATACCAACTGCTAGAGGCTGCAGACCAACTGCTAGAGGCTGCAAACTGCAAGAGGCTGCAGACGAACTGCTAGAGGCTGCAGGCCTGGTGCAAGAGGCTGCAGTAAGTTCTTACGTCTTGACAAGGAGTCACATGTTTTCTAGAAGAAAAATAATGCAGTCAACACATCTTTTATTGTGTGTGTGTGTGTGTGTGTGTGTGTGTGTGTGTGTGTGTCTGGGATGCCCTGCCAGGGGTGGTTGTCTGGTACTGTGGGCGAGGTTGGGGCAAGGTGGAGGTGGGTGACCCATGTATTGTGGAGCACTGAAATTCTCCTGGCATTTCCTGTCTCGATAAACCCGCCTAGTCACCTCTCCCCCTTAGTTATGGCACCACCTTCACCATTACCACCACCACCACCACCACCACCATCACCACCACCACAACTATCCTGTCTGTCCTAGAGTTATTATTAAGTCGTGAGATACTGGTGGACCAGGACGGGGCGAAACGTCGTCAAAGATTCACCCATTTGTGAGTTACTAGTGAATTGTCCCAGTCACAGGACTGTGACCTAGTGCAAGTTACTGAAGGCTATAGTAACTTACTGTAACTTGCTGAAAGTTACTGTGCGGTATCGTAAATTACTGTGACTTATTGTAACTTATTGTAAGTTCGTGTGACTCATTTCCTGATAATAATAATAAAATAATAATAATAATAATAATAATAATAATAATAATAATAATAATAATAATAATAATAATAATAATAATAATAATAAATGTTAATTCACTACAGCTAGCTGCTTCCTTCCCGCCCACACTCGCCCACATTCCCATACCTGCCCACACTTCTTTTTGCTAGGTGGTGTGGCTCTTGTTAGGTATCGCAGTTTTGCTAGGTATCTCGACTTTTGCTAAGTATTATGGCTGTAGCTAGGTGCCGTGATGATAGCTAGGTACCGTGGATATAGTTAGGTACTGTGATTTTTACCTAAGGCCATTAACCCACCACGAGGAAAACTAAAGACTGGATAATCAAGACCTTTAAAAAACAAAGAGAGAGTAAGCCGTTGATGATACTCTTTAAGTCACTTGTTCTCTCGAGGTTGGAGTGTTGTTGTACACTAACAGCCACTTTTAAGGCAGGGACAATTGCAGAGCTGGAGAGTGTGCAGAGAACCTTCACTACTCGCATAAATTCAGCAAAGCACTTAAAATATTGGGAACGTTTGAAGTCCTTCGAACTGTATCCGTGAACGCAGCCGAGAAAGATACATTATAATTCACACTTGGGAAGTTCTGGAGGGATTACTTTCAAATTTGCACACTGAAATCACTCCATACGAAGGTAAAAGGCTCGGCAGACGGTGAAAAATAGAAGTGCCATGCGTGCACTAAGAGCCAAATCCTGGAGGGGCCCCAGAAGCGACTTTAGTCCACATTGTTTAACAATTTTGGGCCTACTGTATAAGAAGGGGTTGCGAAGGGGCCCCCATAATAGTTCAAGCTTCAGGGTCCCAAAAATGTAGGCCCGCCACTGCTAAGAGCACAGTAAGAGTGAAAGGATCAAGAGTTTTCTTCACCATCCCTTCATTCATCTTATGCATGAAGGGATACTCCCCTGGCTGTCCTTGTTCCTGACCAGCTGTGATGATTACGTTGGACAGTGTGTGGCCAACACTAACAGCTTGGCTTATCAAGGCATCCTCTGGGAGGCCTGGTCTGGGACCGGGCCGCAAGGGCGATAACCAGGTTGATCAATCGCAGGTATGTATCGTGGCCTGGCAGGTGCGATCAGGAAGGCAGCAGCTGAGGTGGAAGAAGCAGTATCGTGAGCCTGGAGTCAGCCGCTGAAGGCTCTGTCTCACACACACAATTTTCTGCTAGTCTCCCCGGCAATTTCTGGACGGTAATTCTAAGTCTAGACCGCCGCGAGATGACTTAGAGGTCTCGAAGGGTCACTATCTGTATATACAAGGTACGGGTAAGGGCCTAACGGTGAGTGATTGTAGCTTTTTATCCATTGATGCCAGGTAGGCAGAGAGAGAGAGAACGTCTCCCATACGCTGTGGTTCTCAACGGGGGGTCCGCGACCCCACGTTGAGAACCACTGCCTAGTCACTAGAAATAAAGAACACTGTATCCATGAGTGTGGAGGGTGTAGGGTAAGTTCAAGGTGTTCACCTTCCTCAATACACTTGAGTATGAAGGAGAGTGCCTCGATGCCAGGGAAGGAGTCTTGATCCAAGGAACTGCAGTTGTTCAGTTCCTTCCTGGGATCAATTCTAATTACCTCCTTCCTGGGAACTGCCTGACCCCCTACCATATAATTATTATCGTCATCATCAATACTGCTACTACTACTAATAATAATAATATAATAATAATTATACTAGTACTAATACTAAAAATAATAATAATAATAATAATAATAATAAAAATAATAATAATAATAATAATAATAATAATAATAATAATAATAATAATGATAGAAGAATAAGCCACCTCTACGGCTTTGTGCTACACTTCTAACAAGATTGATGGACTGAACACATCGACTCCAGGCCGAGGGACTGATAACCTCAAACTCCTCCTCTCCTTACACCTTTCTACTTTGTATTGGACTGATGAAGCCACTGTGTGGCGAAACGTTTCCTCAATAAAGATACCCAAGTGTTGCATATGTGTCTAATTTAACAACTTGTCGGTTCTCTGAACCATTCATCTACAAGAAGAAGAAGAAGAAGAAGAAGAAGAAGAAGAAGAAGAAGAAGAAGAAGAAGAAGAAGAAGAAGAAGAAGAAGAAGAAGAAGAAGAAGAAGAAGAAGAAGAAGATGAGGAGGAGAAGGAGGAAGAAGAAGAAGAACAACAACAAGTAAAATAAAAGAGAAGAAATGATAGAGTGGAAAAAAAGTAAGTCGTGAAGTGAATGAATGAGCGAAAGGTAACGAGTTGGTGAGTGAGAGTGAATGAGCGAAAGGTAACGAGTTGGTGAGTGAGAGTGAATGAGCAAGTATATACGTACCAGAGTGAGTGCACTGGTGAGTGGATGATGGGAGACGAGGAGTGCAGCCAGAGAGTGTTCATCCTGGTGTGGTACACCCATCCTATCCTCCTCCCCAACCTGTTGAACACACACGTTAGTACACTGTCTGTGACACACACACGTTAGTACACTGTCTGTGACACACACACGTTAGTACACTGTCTGTGACACACACACGTTAGTACACTGTATGTGACACACACACGTTAGTACACTGTCTGTGACACACACACACGTTAGTACACTGTCTGTGACACACACACACGTTAGTACACTGTCTGTGACACACACACACACGTTAGTACACTGTCTGTGACACACACACACGTTAGTACACTGTCTGTGACACACACACGTTAGTACACTGTCTGTGACACACACACGTTAGTACACTGTCTGTGACACACACACGTTAGTACACTGTCTGTGACACACACATACGTTAGTACACTGTCTGTGACACACACACACGTTAGTACACTGTCTGTGACACACACACGTTAGTACACTGTCTGTGACACACACACACGTTAGTACACTGTCTGTGACACACACACACACACATACGTTAGTACACTGTCTGTGACACACACACACACGTTAGTACACTGTCTGTGACACACACATACACGTTAGTACACTGTCTGTGACACACATACACGTTAGTACACTGTCTGTGACACACACACACACGTTAGTACACTGTCTGTGACACACACATACACGTTAGTACACTGTCTGTGACACACACATACACGTTAGTACACTGTCTGTGACACACACACACGTTAGTACACTGTCTGTGACACACACACGTTAGTACACTGTCTGTGACACACACACACACATACGTTAGTACACTGTCTGTGACACACACACACACGTTAGTACACTGTCTGTGACACACACATACACGTTAGTACACTGTCTGTGACACACACATACACGTTAGTACACAGTCTGTGACACGCACACACACGTTAGTACACTGTCTGTGACACACACACACACACACACACACACGTTAGTACACTGTCTGTGACACACACATACACGTTAGTACACTGTCTGTGACACACACATACACGTTAGTACACTGTCTGTGACACACACACACGTTAGTACACTGTCTGTGACACACACACACACGTTAGTACACTGTCTGTGACACACACACACACACACACACGTTAGTACACTGTCTGTGACACACACACACGTTAGTGCACTGTCTGTGACACACACATACACGTTAGTACACTGTCTGTGACACACACAACGTTAGTACACAGTCTGTGACACACACAAAACGTTAGTACACTGTCTGTGACACACACACACGTTAGTACACTGTCTGTGACACACACACACGTTAGTACACTGTCTGTGACACACACAACACGTTAGTACACTGTCTGTGACACACACACACGTTAGTACACAGTCTGTGACACACACACACGTTAGTACACTGTCTGTGACACACACACACGTTAGTACACTGTCTGTGACACACACACACACGTTAGTACACTGTCTGTGACACACACACACGTTAGTACACTGTCTGTGACACACACACACACGTTAGTACACTGTCTGTGACACACACACACACGTTAGTACACTGTCTGTGACACACACACACGTTAGTACACTGTCTGTGACACACACACACACGTTAAGACACTGTCTTGACACAACACATACACACAACAACGACATAATTGACAATACAACATACAACACAATTTCAACACTATACAACACAACAAACCCGTGCAGCACACTCCCGTAAAGGTCAGTGAACTTACGTATTGGGTGGGCGTGACGGTGACGCGACCCAGGTCGTCCCGGTCGGCGTAGAAGAGGGGAACCCGCCCGATGAGGTCGTGGTTGGGTCGTAGATGGAGTACCCGGGTGGTGCCCAAGGCCCTCAGGTACACAGTGCGTACCGGCTCACCGTCCGCACCTCGCTTCAGCCGCGACCGCAGCCGCACCACGTCGTACGCCGGCGCTGTGGTGAGAAGAGAGTGATATACAGAGAGAGAGAATCAATCTGAGGGAGAAAATTGTAATTAGGATGATTCTTCGTTGGAGAAAACTTGTTAGGATGATTTTTGTTGGAGGAAACTGACATTATAATGATTTTTGTTGGAGGAAGCTGACATTATAATGATTGTGTTGGAGGAAACTGAAATGATGATTTTTATTTAAAAATTATTGATAAAATTATTTTTTTTTGTTGGAGACAAGTTGATTTTTTTTCAATTTATTTTTGTTTAAAAAAAATGCTAAGACGAATTTTTGTTGAACAAAAAAAAAAGAAACTTTAAGGATTTTTTTTTTTGGGGGGGAAACTGTCTTTGTTTTAACTTTCTGGTTGGTTAATGAGGTTTCAAGCCTGTCGACCACTCGAAGGTCATCAAGGCTGTACGTAACCCATTCACCGCCGGTCAAGATTTTAATTCCTTAAAAAAAGGTGTTAAAATATCCTATCAGTTCAGACTCTCAGGTAAGGACCCACTAGGGGCGAGGGGGAAGTGGGGACAGAAGAAGAATATCCGGTGAGAGGAAGAGCTGAAGTAGAAGAGAAAGAGTCAGGACTAAACCCAACAGTCTAACTACTTTTGCTAACTGATAAATCATCCTATCAGTGTATGTGTTGATTCACCGGGAATTCTCCCGGCCCGGGTCTTTACCAGATGGCGACCCGGCTCCGGCTCCCTGGCGTGGGAGTAGCAGAGACCGAAGTCTCCCATGGGAGGGGGTACCCCTCAGCGGTGGGACCAACTGGTCCCAGGCTTAGCCATATTCGCCCACAAGCACGTAGGTAGATAGTTGCTTGGCCCCTCTGGTCCGCCACCTTCCCTGCCCCAAGGAGGCTGACGGGAAGGGCAGGCTTGCGAGCCGCAGATGGTAGCAAGCTCCAGCCTTGGCACCTACCCTGCCCTAGAAGGGCTGGGCATGGTGATCGACTATCAGTGTATATACACCTAGCGGCATAATGAACATTACTGATGACTTGAATGTAAGTCGAGCCTCACAGAAAACGGTGTCAGTGCTGGACAGGAGGGGAAACTCTGTAATACATTTTATTTTTGATCTAATGACCATACTAAGAAGGATTGGATTGTATATTGTAAGTAGCGTCGCCCTCACTAGCTGGGCCAGATCTTACGGGTTAACCCTCGACCTGGACCTGGCGTGTCCTGGAGAGTCACTCGCTGGACCAGATTTTACGGGTTTGCCCTAGACCTGGACCAGGCGGGTCCTGGAGAGTCACTCGCTGGGCCAGATCTTACGGGTTAGCCCTCGACCTGGACCTGGCGGGTCCTGGAGAGTCACTCGCTGGACCAGATTTTACGGGTTTGCCCTAGACCTGGACCAGGCGGGTCCTGGAGAGTCACTCGCTGGGCCAGATCTTATGCGTTAGCCCTCGACTTGACCTGGCGAGTCCTGGAGAGTCACTAGCTGGACCAGATCTTACGGGTTAGCCCTCGACCTGGACCTGGCGGGTTCTGGAGAGTCACTCGCTGGACCAGATTTTACGGGTTTGCCCTAGACCTTGACCTGGCGAGTCCTGGAGAGTCACTAGCTGGACCAGATTTTACGGGTTTGCCCTCGACCTGGACCTGGCGGGTCTTGGAGAGTCACTCGCTGGACCAGATTTTACGGGTTTGCCCTAGACCTTGACCTGGCGAGTCCTGGAGAGTCACTAGCTGGACCAGATTTTACGGGTTTGCCCTAGACCTGGACCAGGCGGGTCCTGGAGAGTCACTCGCTGGACCAGATTTTACGGGTTTGCCCTAGACCTGGACCAGGCGGGTCCGCAACAGCAACAGTAGCAATAACAACCGCAACGGTAACAACAGAAATAGCAACAGCAACAGTAATAACCACAATAACAGCCACAACAGCAATAGTAATTGCAATAGTAACAAGAGCAACAGCAACCGTAACAGCAACGACAGCAACAGGAACTGCAGCAACAGCGACCGCGACAGCAACAACAGCGACCGCAACAACAGCGAAAGTGACACCCGCGCGAACACGCTCCCTTATCTCACCTCTGCCACCACTTTCCCCTGCCCTCTCTCTCCCCCTGCCTCTCACACACACCCTTTCCCTTAATTCCCCCTTCCCTTCCCTGTCCCCTGCCCCTTCTATTACCACTAGAGGGAGGTTCATGCACCTCACCTTCCCTCCCTTCCTTCCTTCCCTCCCTCCCTCCTCCCTTCCCTCCCTCCCGCCTTCATTTACCCACGAGGGAGGACCAACCTCCACAAACCTGTTCCACCGTGGGCCGCGATACTGGAAAAGATCTTCCATTCTTCATTTCATTCTCCCTCTCCCTTACTCCCTCCCTCCCATCTTTCCTGTGTCTCCCTCCCCCTTATATTTATCACTTGTTTATATCCAGGTGTTCGAAACTTTCTATTGTGTTTCTGTAGGATACTGTGAACACGAGTGTGTGTATATGTGTGTATATGTGTGTGTGTGTGTGTACTCACCTAATTGTACTCACCTAATTGTGGTTGCAGGGGTCGAGACTCAGCTCCTGGCCCCGCCTCTTCGCTGTCTACACGGACGCTCTGCATCACCCGCGCGAATGAGCTTTATCTCACCTTGCTTAACACTATTTGCTCTCCTGCCTCCACCACACCTTTCCTAATTCCATTCCCTTCCTGCCTCTGTGCTAACCACTAAGGGTTTCCCTGACTCCCTTCCTCACTTCTTCGCTTCCTTCCTGTCCCTTTTCCTGCCTTCTCCCTGAAACAACCTCCACAAACCTTTCCACCCCGCATATTTTGTATTCGTTCATCATGTCTCCCTCTGACCCTTCTTCCTCCCATCTTTCCTGTGTTCCCTCACCTTTCTTTAAGACAACTGAGTTTAATACCAGTGTTTGAAACTTTCTATTGTGTTTCTTGGAAAGTGCTTGTGTGTGTTGTGTGTGTGTGTGTGTGTGCGTGTGTGTGTGTGTGTGTGTGTGTGTGTGTGTGTGCGTGCGTGTGATCCTTCCTAACTACCAGTATTCAAGGCACACTCTACACGAGATCAAAATTACCATCTCTAACTACCAATAGATAGCTAGTCTGACCTTAATTAAGGTTCTATCGACTACACGAGAGTCATTAAGACTGTATGGTACCTGCTGGGTCGCCTTCGTCAGGAGACAGGACAGTGTAGTCTCCTACCGTGGGTCTTCGTCAGAAGTCAGATGATGAACCCATGACTGACCCATGTAGGTAAATGGGTCAGAGAACCGACAAGTTAATGAATTAGACTCATGTACAACACTTGGGTATCTTTACTGAGGAAACGTTTCGCCGCACAGTGGCTTCATCAGTCCCATACGAAGAAGAATTTTGAAGATCAGAAGGAGTTTGAGGTAATCAGTCCCTCAATATTTTCAATATTGTTGGACTGAACTCCTTCTGATCTTCACCATTCTTCTTTGTAATAGACTGATGAAGCCACTGTGGGGCGAAACGTTTCCACAATAAAGATACCCAAGTATTGGACATGTGTCTAATTTATCAGCTGGACCCGTGACTGGTTGAGTATCCGCTGGCCCACCCCGACCTCTTCCATTTCTTACTCTCGATTTACAGATCAGAGACTCGCTGTCTGTACCGAGTGTATACTACCGTTACTTTGATAAACACTACAATGTGCATTGTGCACCCTGGTGGTGCTTGTGGGGGTGGTGGGGTGTTGTGGGCAGTGGTGGGGGTGGTGGGGTGTTGTGGGCAGTGGTGGCAGAGTCGTCACGTCACGGCCAGGCGTTATGTTGACGTCCTCGTGTGTGTGTGTGTGTGTAAGTTGTGTTTGTGGTATCTTGGAAGAAAGGGAGTGGAGTGAGGGAGAAGATATAGAGGGAGGGGAAGGACGGTTGATGATGTAGGAAGGCAGGGGATGTAGGGGGGGAGGGAGGTAGGACGTAATAGCAGTGGAGAAGGGGAGGGAGGAGGGAAAATGGATGTGAAATAAGCGGGGGTTCAAGGCACAGGGAAGGTAAACAGAGAGAGTGTGGGATGAGAAGGAGGTTGAGGGAAGGATGCTGGGAAATGGGGAGGAGAAAGGGAAATGAAAGGAAGAAATTGTTTGAGGAAAAAAAATTATAAGTGTTGAGGGAGGCGAGGAGAGAGAGCTGGGAGGACAAGAGGAGGAAGAGAAAGTGAGGAAGAGGAGGAAGAAGAGGAGGAGGAAGAGGTAAGGGCAGTATAAGCCTAAGGTGTACAATTCTGGTTGACAGGTTAATTATGACACGACGAGTAACCATGACAACAATCATCCCGTCTCTCCTCTCTGTACCCACTCCCTGTGCTCTGTCTTACCCCGCTCTCTGTGCTCTGTCTTACCCCGCTCTCTGTGCTCTGTCTTACCCCGCTCTCTGTGCTCTGTCTTAACCCGCTCTCTGTGCTCTGTCTTACCACGCTCTCTGTGCTCTGTCTTACCCAGCTCTCTGTGCTCTGTCTTAACCCGCTCTCTGTGCTCTGTCTTACCCCGCTCTCTGTGCTCTGTCTTACCCCACTCTCTGTGCTCTGTCTTACCCCGCTCTCTGTGCTCTGCCTTACCCCGCTCTCTGTGCTCTGTCTTACCCCACTCTCTGTGCTCTGTCTTACCCCGCTCTCTGTGCTCTGTCTTACCCCGCTCTCTGTGCTCTGTCTTACCCCACTCTCTGTGCTCTGTCTTACCCCACTCTCTGTGCTCTGTCTTACCCCGCTCTCTGTGCTCTGTCTTACCCCGCTCTCTGTGCTCTGTCTTACCCCACTCTCTGTGCTCTGTCTTAAGAACATAAGAACATAAGAAAGGAGGAACACTGCAGCAGGCCTGTTGGCCCATACTAGGCAGGTCCTTCACAATCCGTCCCACTAACAGAATATTTGCTCAACCCAATTTTCAATGCTATCCAAGAAATAAGCTTTGACAATTCTACCCACTCATGCGCGAGTCCCACTCAAATCCAACCCCTCTCACTCATGAATTTATCCAACCTAAATTTGAAACTACCCAAGGTCCTAGCTTCAATAACCCTACTAGGCAGACTGTTCCACTCATCAACTACCCTATTTCCAAACCAATACTTTCCTATATCCTTTCTAAATCTAAACTTATCTAACTTGAATCCATTATTGCGGGTTCTCTCTGGAGAGATATCCTCAAGACCTTATTTATATCCCCTTTGTTAATACCCATTTTCCACTTGTATACCTCGATCATGTCTCCCTCATTCTACGTCTTACAAGTGAATGTAATTTTAGGGTCTTCAATCTTTCTTCGTAAGGAAGATTTCTAATGCTATGTATTAATTTAGTCATTCTACGCTGAATGTTTTCTAACGAATTTATGTCCATTCTGTAATATGGAGACCAGAACTGAGCTGCGTAATCTAGGTGAGGCCTTACTAATGATGTATAAAGCTGTAATATAACCTCTGGACTTCTGTTGTTAACACTTCTTGATATAAATCCCAGTAATCTATTTGCCTTATTACGTACGCTTAGGCATTGCTGTCTTGGTTTAAGGTTGCTGCTTACCATCACCCCCAAGTCCTTCTCGCAATCTGTATGGCTAAGTTCTACGTTATTTAACTTATAAGTGCTTGGGTTATGGACACTCCCGAGCTTCAGAACCTTGCATTTATCTACATTGAACTGCATCTGCCACTTTTCTGACCACGAATTAAGTTTGTCTAAATCTTCCTGAAGTTCTATGACATCTATGTTTGAATCAATTATCCTACCTATCTTCGTGTCGTCGGCGAATTTGCTCATATCACTAGTAATTCCCTCATCAAGGTCATTGATATATATTATAAATAACAATGGGCCTAAGACTGATCCCTGTGGAACACCACTTGTTACAAGTCCCCATTCGGATTTAACCCCATTTATGCACACTCTCTGCTTCCTATTGGTGAGCCATGACTCGATCCATGACAGCACTTTTCCCCCAATGCCAATGAGCTGCCACTTTCTTTAACAGTCTCTGGTGCGGTACTCTATCAAAAGCCTTACTAAAGTCTAAATAAACAATATCGAATTCTTTATCGTGATCAACAGCCTCAAAAGCTTTACTGAAGAAGGTTAATAAATTAGATAGGCAGGAACGGCCCCTCGTGAATCCATGCTGGGTATCATTAATCAAATTATGGTTATCTAGATGGCTTCTAATAATATCAGCTATAATTGACTCTAGTAATTTGCCTACAATTGAGGTCAGGCTTATTGGGCGGTAGTTTGACGGTAGTGACTTGTCCCCTGCTTTAAAAATAGGAATTACATTAGCCATCTTCCACATATCAGACACTACACCTGTTTGAAGAGATAAATTAAAAATGTTAGATATTGGTTCACAGAGTTCCATTTTGCATTCCTTAAGAACCCTTGCAAAAAGCTCATCAGGACCCGGTGATTTATTTTGTTTCAGTCGGTCCAGCTGTTTCATAATCATTTCGCTAGTGACTGTGATATTACATAATTTATCTTCTTCTGGGCCTCTGTAAAAATTAACTACTGGGATATTATTAATGTCTTCCTGTGTGAAAACCGAGAGAAAATATTTATTAAAAATAGAGCACATATCATTCTCCTTGTCAGTAAGATGCCCAAAGTTATTTTTAAGGGGACCTATCTTATCCCTAACTTTTGTTCTATAAACCTGGAAAAACTTTTGGTTAGTTTTTGAATCCTAGCAACTTTAATTTCATAGTCCCGTTTAGCTTTTCTTATTCCTTTTTAACGTCCCTTTTAATGTCAGTATACTGATTTATAAGATGACCCTCACCTCTTTTTATGCGCCTATAAATTCCTTTCTTCTGCCCTAAAAGATATTTGAGCCTATTATTCATCCATTTTGGGTCATTTCTACTTGATCTAATTTCTTTATACGGATAAATGTTCTTTGGGCAGCCTGTATAGTGTTAAGAAAACTGTCATATTGATACCTCTCTTCTTCACCCCAGTCCACAGTTGATAAGTGTTCTCTAAGTCCATTATAATCTGCTAAGCGAAAATCTGGGACCATTACTGAATTATCCCTACTATCATACATCCATTCAATGCTAAAGGTAATTGACTTGTGGTCTTACCCCGCTCTCTGTGCTCTGTCTTACCCCACTCTCTGTGCTCTGTCTTACCGCACTCTCTATGCTCTGTCTTACCCCACTCTCTGTGCTCTGTCTTACCCCACTCTCTGTGCTCTGTCTTACCCCGCTCTCTGTGCTCTGTCTTACCCCACTCTCTGTGCTCTGTCTTACCGCACTCTCTATGCTCTGTCTTGCCCCACTCTCTGTGCTCTGTCTTACCCCACTCTCTGTGCTCTGTCTTACCCCGCTCTCTGTGCTCTGTCTTACCCCACTCTATGTGCTCTGTCTTACCCCACTCTCTGTGCTCTGTCTTACCCCACTCTCTGTGCTCTGTCTTACCCCACTCTCTGTGCTCTGTCTTACCCCGCTCTCTGTGCTCTGACTGTTCTCCATCTGTCTTACTTGACTGTTTGTGCTTTGTCTGCCTGTCTTCCCGTCCCTCTGTTCGGTGTGTGTTTGTGTTAGTGTGTGTGTGTGTGTGTGTAGTGTGTGTGTGTGTGTGTGTGTGTGTGTGTGTGTGTAGTGTGTGTGTGTAGTGTGTGTAGTGTGTGTGTGTGTAGTGTGTGTGTGTGTAGTGTGTGTGTGGTGGTGTGTGTGTCGTGTGTGTGTGTGTAGTGTGTGTGTGTGTAGGTGTGTGTGTGTAGTGTGTGTGGTGTGTGTGTGTGTGGTGTGGTGTGTGTGTGGTGTGTGTGTGTGTGTGTGTGTGTGTGTGTGTGTGTGTGTGTGTGTGTGTGGTGTGTGTGTGTGTGTGTGTAGTGTGTGTATGTGTGTGTGTGTGAGTGTTGTGTGTAGTTGTGTGTGTGTTAGTTACCATTTTGTCCTAGGCACATGTCAATTAGACACTAGGCCTGTTGTATGTATGTGTGTATGTGTGTAAGGAAACACTGAAATGTTTCTGCCCCACTGGAATTGAACCTGCCCTCCGTGCGTGAAGCAAGAGCTTACCACTGGGCCCGGGGCACATGTGTGTGTGTGTGTGTGTGTGTGGTGTGTGTGTGTGTGTGTGGTGTGTGGTGTGTGTGTGTGTGTGTGTGTGTGTGGTGTGTGTGTGTGTGTGTGTGTGTGTGTGTGTGTGTGTGTGGTGTGTGTGGGGTGGTGTGGTGGTGTGTGTGGGTGTGTGTGTGTGTAGTGTGTGTAGTGTGTGTGTGTGTGTGTGTAGTGTGTGTGTGTGTGTGTGTGTGTGTGTGTGTGTGTGTGGTGTGTGTCAACTGAGATCACTACCTACACCTTCGTTGTAGTCTCGCTCTCAACATTTCAAGATTCACTAAGGTGGAGACTCCAGTGCTTCGTAATTACCCGAGTTAGCCTGGGTAGAGCTCTGGCTCCTGAGCCCAGCCCGGGTAGAGCTCTGGCTTCTGGGCCAGTCAGTGTCCTGCTTCACAACTTACAACCCCAGGGTAGCCACCTTCCATGGTAATCATTCCATTTTAACTCACATACGTTTTTTCTTATAATTTAAAAGATTAATTTTAATTCTCTATGGCTCGTCTATGTCTTCTTTCTGTGTTCCCTCGACCAGGTCACGTCCACCCTTCTCAGTGTTCCTCTGAGTATCATGGATGTCCTAATCTTATCTCCCAGTTTCTCATATTATATATATATATATATATATATATATATATATATATATATATATATATATATATATATATATATATATATATATATATGTATGTATGTATGTATGTATAACTAAGAAACTAGGAGATAAGATTAGGACATCCATGATACTCATGATAATAGTTTCGTTTAAGAAATTCTAATTTGATATAATTTATTCAATAAAACTGGGAAATTACCGCCTACAAAGCTGAGATTCATGCTTCCTGCTCCTCCGTCTCCAGACGGAGGATCGAACCTGCACTGTTACTTGCATTCAGTGACCCCACACAGGCTTTAACAGTATTTTACGAGCATTTAAGACTTTCTTGAGCCTCTTCTTGCTTGACCAGTTGTGGGTCCTACACTGGTGCTGCTGACTCAAGGTCCGCTATGCTACGTGTCATGTAAAATTAAATTTATAGTGACTTATTGAAGTTAGTGAGGTAGTCATCCTTGTACGTGATGTACACCAGTGGTAAACACTGAGACAACTTGATGGCAGAAACATGTGTAACACCTGGGTATCTTTATTATTTTGAAAGATAATGAAGATACCCAGGTGTTGCACATGTGTGTCTTATGTGTCAGTCTTGTGAGTCTTACAGATGTTGTTGCGTCTGTGCTCTGACAACTGTATTTATGTGCTCTGCCAGGCAGTTATCATGTACACTCTGCCAGGTAGATATCATGTACACTCTGCCAGGCAGTTATCATGTACACTCTCCCTGGTGTAGGCTGATGTGGGCTGGTGTGGGCTGGTGTGGGCTGGTGTAGGCTGGTGAGGGCTGGTGAGGGCTGGTGTGGTCTGGTATATGCTGGTATGGGCTGGTATGGGCTGGTGTGGGCTGGCGAGGGCTGGTGTGGGGTGGCGAGGGCTGGTGTGGGATGGCGGCGAGGGCTGGTGTGG
Source organism: Cherax destructor (assembly GCA_009830355.1). Lineage (NCBI taxonomy): Eukaryota > Metazoa > Arthropoda > Malacostraca > Decapoda > Parastacidae > Cherax > Cherax destructor. The sequence goes on along the minus strand of WNWK01003317.1, from coordinate 110,541 downwards.
GCTGGTATATGCTGGTGTGGGCTGGCGAGGGCTGGTGTGGGCTGGCGAGGGCGTGGGCAGCCCAGGAGGTCCAGACACAAGAGATTAACATACCCTGCATGGAGGTCAGAGTGGCGGGATGTGGGCACTGTGGGCGGTGGGCAAAAGTCGCCCACCCACCTGTGGTCTGACTCTTAATACACCCACCCATCCACCCACCTGTAAATAGACCTTTGCCCACCCACCCACCTGCCAGAACGGACAGAGGAAAAGACAGATCCAGTGCCTTGGATCAAGAGGGAGAGGCCTCTAACTCGTCCGCTTTACCTCAGTGATGGACCGCTCGGTCCACGAGCACAGTGTCCCGGGTTTGATTCCTTGGGGATGCCCGGTCCAGGTACCTTACACCTGCTGCCACTCTGCACCTAATAGGTACCTACTTAGGTGTCAGGTGACTGTTGTGGGTGGCTTGCCCAAAGTGTGAGCGAAACGTTCTCAGTAGAGGACCATGAGACACTGACGAATGACACAGGTGCAACACCTGGGTGTATTTATTGAGAATGAAGATACCTAGGTGTTACACCTGTGTCTTATTCATCAACTTCTCGGTACTGTGTCCTGGGATAACCATGTTGGGTTATCCTGGTCTAGGACCTAGTCTTGGTCCTGCAGGGCCTGGTCTTGGACCTGGAAGGCCTGGTCTTAGACCTGGAAGGCCTGGTCTTGGACCTGGAAGGCCTGGTCTTGGCCCTGGAAGGCCTGGTCTTGGACATGTACGACCTGGTCTAGGACCTGGAAGACCTAGTCCTGGACCTGGACAAACTGGTGTTGGACCTGGACGACCTGGTCTTGGACCTGGAAGACCTGGTCTAGGACCTGCAGGACCTGGTTTAGGGAAGGAGGTGGAAGACCTGTCCTACTTGACCTGTACCTGAATACCTGAGAAGGCGACATTTGACGGTCAGTAGGTCACGGTGCCTTGGTCTGTGACCTGACTGGTTTAGGGGTCAGTCTCATGTGTGTCACCGGATCAGGTTGTCAGGTCTTGTTGTTGTTGTTGGTGGTAGTAGTGGTAGTGGTGGTGGTGGTAGTAGTGGTGGTAGTGATGGTGGTAGTGATGGTGGTGGTAGTGGTGGTGGTGGTGGTAGTGGTGGTGGTGTTGTTGTTGATGGTAGTGGTGTTGGTGGTAGTGGTGGTGGTGGTAGTGGTGGTGATAGTGGTGGTAGTAGTGGTGGTGATGGTGATGGTGGTGGTAGTAGTGGTGGTAGTGGTGGTGGTGGTGGTAGTGATGGTGGTGGTAGTGGTGGTGGTGGTAGTGGTGGTGGTGTTGGTAGTGTTTGTGGTGGTAGTGTTTGTGGTGGTAGTGTTGGTGTTGGTAGTGGTGGTGGTAGTGGTGGTAGTGTTGGTGGTGGTAGTGGTGGCGGTGGTAGTGGTGGTGTTGGTAGAGGTGGTGGTAGTAGTGGTGCTGGTGATGGTGGTTGTGACAGAGCAACACAGCTGTATCTTGGCATAGTGGAGAAGAACCTACCTAGCATGGGCCAGTAGGCCTGCTGCAGCGCTCCCCAGTTCCCGTTTTTCTTACTTCTACAAGTGGGGACCACGCCCCCCGCCTCCTATGACGCCATCTCCCCATTCCTCACCTTACTTCTTGTTGGAGTGTAAAGGCTACGCATTCAGGTTTCAGCTTCACTTTATATACATTTGATATACCTTTGAAGAGTTTCGAGAGTATCTACTCTCTGAGCCCGGCCATGGGCCAGGCTCGTCTGGTGCTTGCCTGGTCAACCAGGCTGTTGCTGCTGGAGGCCCGCTGCCCCACATATCCATCACAGCCTGGTTGATCTGGCACCTGGTGAAGATATTTGTCCAGTTTCCTCTTGAAGGCTTCTACACTGGTTCCAGCCGTGTTTCGGATATCTTCTGGTAAGATGTTGAATAGTCTGGGACCCCGGATGTTAATACAGTGCTCCGGTATTGTCCCCACCGCACCCCTGCTCCTCACTGGGTTTATTTTACACTTTCTCCCATATCTCTCACTCCAGTATGTTGTTATGGCAGTGTGCAGATTTGGGACCAGGCCCTCAAGTACTTTCCATGTATATATTATCATGTATCTCTCTCTCCTCCGCTCCAATGAGTACATGTTCAAGACTTGAAGGCGTTCCCAATAATTTAGATGTTTCAATGGCTCAATGTGAGCCGTAAACGATCTCTGGATTTGTTCCAGCTCTGCTATTTCTCCTGCCCTGAACGGGGCCGTCAGCACTGAGCAGTATTCTAAGTGAGGGAGCACTAGCGATTTGAATAGTGTCACCATCGGCATTATTTCCCTTGTTTTGAAAGTTCTCAATACCCACCCCGTCATCTTCCTGGCTGTTGTGATCTTTGTCTTGTTATGGTCTTTAAACGACAGATCAGCAGACATAATTATTCCCAAGTCCTTTACGTGTTCCTTTCGTTTTATGTGGTGACCTCTTGCGTTTTGTATATAGTGTTCCTTTTGAGTTCTTCATTTTTTCCATACCTAAGCAGCTGAAACTTATCACCATTGAACGTCATGTTGTTCTCCACTGCCCATTGGAAGACCCTGCTTATGTCCTCCTGTAATTTTTCAGTGTCCTCTACCGTAGTGACTTTCATGCTTATTTTAGTGTCATCTGCAAATGATGATACAAAAGTGTGCTGGGTGTTTTTATCTATGTCTGCTATGAGGATGAGAAAAGCAGAGGTGCCAGGACAGTGCCTTGGGACACTGAGCTTTTGACCTCGCTGATGCTGGATCTTGCCCTGTTCACTACTACTTTTTGTGTTCTTTGTGTTAGGAACTCAAAATCCATCTGCCTACCTTCCCGTAATGCCTATGGCCCTCATTTTGTGCGCTATCACTCCATGATCGCATTTGTCAAACGCCTTTGCAAAATCTGTGTAAATCACATCTGCGTTTTGGTCGTCCTCCAATGCCTCCGTAATTCTATCATAATGGTTCAGCAGCTGTGACAGGCATGATCGACCCGCTCTAAAGCCATGCTGGTTCGGTTATGTTGGTTGTGCTGGTCCATGAACTTTGTAATCTGCCGTCTCATCACTCTTTCAAAGATTTTTATGATGTGAGAAGTGAGGGCTACTGGTCTGTAATTTTTAGCTAGTGCTCTACTACCTCCCTTATGCAAAGGAGCTATGTCTGCACTCTTTAAGGCCTCTGGAATTTCACCTATATCTAAGCTCTTTCTCCACAGAATACTAAGGGCTCTTGCTAATGGTACTTTGCACTGCTTTATAAATAAAGCATTCCATGAATCTGGTCCAGGTGCTGAGTGAGTGGGCATGTTGGCCATTTCTTTTCGAAATCTATGGGATTTGTACTAATGTCGGTTAGGTGGTCTGCGCAGCCTTCTGCTGGAGTGAAAATATTTCTGCATTTTCTACCTTGCTGTCATTTAGTGGGTTGCTGAACACTGACTCATACTGTTCTTTTAGGATTTCACGCATTTCCTGTTCATCGTCAGTATACGAATCTCCTCTCAATAATGGTCCAATTCTACAGGTAGTTCTTAGCTTGGATTTTGCATAGGAGTAGAAATATTTTGGGTTTCCTGCAATATCCTGTATGGCTCTTTGTTCCCTTTGTACTTCTTCTGTCAGGTATGACATCTTAAGTTTGTGCTCTAATTCCGTGATCTCTCGGTTAAGGCTATCTCTCCTCTGTTGCAACATATTTGTGTTTTTCAGCAATTCAGTAACCCGTTTTCTTCTCCTGTACCATCTCCTACGCTCTCTCTCTATATCTGATCTTCTTCTGGGTTTCCTCAATGGTACGTGTTTCATACATACCTTGTATGCTTCTGTATTCAGCTTCTCTAGGCACTGGTGGGGATTTAGGGTGCTCATGTCTGATTCCCATGATAAGTCTGATAGCTCTTGGTTTATTTTTTCCCAGTCAATTCTATGGTTATTAAAATTAAACTTACTGAACATTCCGTCTCTAACATTAGTGTCGCAGTTCCCTAACCCTGAGTTAATACTAGTTTGAACTTCTATGATGTTATGATCAGAGTATATTGTTTTTGTAACTGTTATGTCTCTGATTAATTCCTCGTTGTTTGTGAATATCAAATCCAGGGTATTTTCATTTCTAGTGGGATCAATTATCTGTTGGTTTAGTGAGTACTTTTCACAAAGCCTCATTAGTTCCCTGGTATGTGCCTGTTGAGCCAGGGTGCTTCCAGGAGTTATTTCTGGTATAACATTATGGTGCCTCATCTTCCATTTTACATGAGGGAGATTAAAATCTCCAAGGATTAAAATGTTTGGGGTGGGATTCTCTAGCCTATCCAGATAGCTATCTATCTTTCTTAACTGCTCTGTGAATTCCTCCGCAGTTGCTGATGGTGGTTTGTATACTAGGATAATTACTAGATAATTACTTTGATCGAGTTCCTGAAGCTGACCAAGGGACTGACCCCTTGAAACCACTTCCAGACTTCGAGACTGATCACATCACCTCTGGCTCCACCAGAGACAGATCACATCACCTCTGGCTCCACCAGAGACTGATCACATCACCTCTGGCTCCATCAGAGACAGATCACATCACCTCTGGCTCCACCAGAGACTGATCACATCACCTCTGGCTCCACCAGAGACTGATCACATCACCTCTGGCTCCACCACTGAAGGAGCCTGTGGAACACGGCTGCACGTCTGTCTTATTCATCCACTTCCAGAAGGTAGGTGGCTGCATCCACATGCTCACTAGTGGACAACTGTGTTCACCCACCTGGTGACTGTGTTCACCCACCTGGTGACTGTGTTCACCCACCTGGTGACTGTGTTCACCCACCTGGTGACTGTGTTCACCCACCTGGTGACTGTGTTCACCCACCTGGTGACTGTGTTTACCCACCTGGTGACTGTTTTCACCCACCTGGTGACTGTGTTCACCCACCTGGTGACTGTGTTCACCCACCTGGGGACTGTGTTCACCCACCTTGGGACTGGGTTCACCCACCTGGGGACTGTGTTCACCCACCTGGGGACTGTGTTCACCCACCTGGGGACTGTGTTCACCCACCTGGGGACTGTGTTCACCCACCTGGGGACTGTGTTCACCCACCTGGGTGGGTGGCCAGGTTTTCCGGCCACCCTCTTGGGTAGCCACAAAAAAAATATATAACTTAAAGCAGTGTGATAGTGACTCCAGCTCAAACGATCTTTAAAGGCGGACTGGAGAAGCATGCAACAGGAGTACTGGGGTAAGATGCAACAGAAGGCGTACCGGGAAAGCAAGCAACAGAAGGCGTACTGGGGGAAAAGATGCAACACGAAGCGTACTGGGAGGGGTTTGGTAGGGGGGTTGCAACAGTAGACATAACTGGGAAGGGAGAGGGGTAACAAGGGAAGGGAGAGGGGTACAAGGGAAGGGAGAGGGGTAACAAGGAAGGAGAGGGTAACAAGGGAAGGGAGAGGGGGTAACAAGGGAAGGGAGAGGGGGTAACAACTGGTGGAGCGACTGGTGGCAGGGTTGCAACAGGATGGCAGCAACCAAGCCGACGCCGCCGCTGCTGCTGCCGTTGCTGGTCTTATCTGCGCGTTGCAGCCGCGAATTCTAATGAGGAGCTGAGAGAGGGAGACTCCCCGGCCAGACACCATTCATTTCCAACACTGCTATCTCTCGCTGTCTCTCAAGCTGAGAGATAATACTCTAGTCTCCCTCATCCCTTGCTCCAAGTCGCATCCATCATCTTTCTCTTCTTCATTACCTTCTTTTTCTTTCTTCTTCTCATTTTTTTCCTTTTATCTTATTTTATTGTTGTTGATATTGTTGTTGTTGTTCCTGCCTCAGCTCACTTATATGTTAAGAGTTGTTATCCTGCCTCAGCTCACTTACATGTTAAGAGTTGTTATCCTGCCTCAGCTCATCTTTCTTCAGTTAACCTTCTTTCTTCTCTTCTCATTTTCCTTATCTTATTTTATTGTTGTTGATATTGGTTGTTTTCCTGCCTCAGCTCACTTATATGTTAAAGTTGTTATCCTGCCTCAGCTCACTTACATGTTAAGAGTTGTTATCCTGCCTCAGCTCACTTACATGTTAAGAGTTGTTATCCTGCCTCAGCTCACTTACATGTTAAGAGTTGTTATCCTGCCTCAGCTCACTTACATGTTAAGAGTTGCTTATCCTGCCCCTCAGCTCACTTACATGTTAAGAGTTGTTATCCTGCCTCAGCTCACTTACATGTTAAGAGTTGTTATCCTGCCTCAGCTCACTTACATGTTAAGAGTTGTTATCCTGCCTCAGCTCACTTACATGTTAAGAGTTGTTATCCTGCCTCAGCTCACTTACATGTTAAGAGTTGTTATCCTGCCTCAGCTCACTTATATGTTAAGAGTTGTTATCCTGCCTCAGCTCACTTACATGTTAAGAGTTGTTATCCTGCCTCAGCTCACTTACATCTTAAGAGTTGTTATCCTGCCTCAGCTCACTTACATGTTAAGAGTTGTTATCCTGCCTCAGCTCACTTAATTTAAGAGTTGTTATCCTGCCTCAGCTCACTTACATGTTAAGAGTTGTTATCCTGCCTCAGCTCACTTACATGTTAAGAGTTGTTATCCTGCCTCAGCTCACTTACATGTTAAGAGTTGTTATCCTGCCTCAGCTCACTTACATGTTAAGAGTTGTTATCCTGCCTCAGCTCACTTACATGTTAAGAGTTGTTATCCTGCCTCAGCTCACTTACATGTTAAGAGTTGTTATCCTGCCTCAGCTCACTTACATCTTAAGAGTTGTTATCCTGCCTCAGCTCATTTCACAACCAGTCCCATCTAAGGTACTCGCTCCCCCTCCCCAGGACGCCACCCAAAATAGCTGAATAACGTCCAGGTACCTATTTGCTGATAGGTAAATATGGGTAGCCAGATGTATAGAGGCTTGGTCATGGGTTTCGCCACGCCTGTGAATCGAACCTGGGTCTCTTCGTTTGTGAGTTGAGGGCTTCATTGTCCAGCCCACACAATGAGATGAGAGAAAGAATGGACAGATGAGAGACGTGCTAATTCCCATTGTTACCTCATCTGAAGGATGCTTGAAGGATGCTTCCGGGGATCAACGCCCCCTTGGGACGGACCCAGACCAGGCCTCCTGGTGGATTAAGGCCTGATCAACCAGGCTTATAGTGGTTGCCGCACTCAGTCCGAAGTGTGAATCACAGCTCGGCTGGTCAGGACCTGATTGCATAAACTTAACCAGTTCCCCTGCAAAGACAGCCAGGGTCTATTGGTAACCCCTTTCCCTTATGTATGACGGGGTATTTTGCACCGTCTGCAGAACCTCTTGTTTTTAGAAGCGAGTTAATTTTGTGTGCAGGTTTGGGGTCATTCCCTCTAGGATTCTCCACGTGTAAGTTATGATGTATCTCTTTCGCCTTCGTTCCAAGGAGTAGAGTTTAATGTAGATGTTTGACTGAACTTATATGTGCAGTGAAGGTTTTCTGTACATTCTCTAGATCTGCAATTTCGCCTGCCTTAAAAGGGGCTGGAAAGCCTAGAGATAATAAGTGACCTAATGATGATCGTCAATGGCATGGCATCTCTTGTTTTGATGGTTCTCGTTATCCATCCTATCCTTTTTCCATGCAGTTGTGTTTGTGACACCGTTGAGTGTGAGATCCTTGACATTATCACTCATACGTCCTTCAAATTAGTTTTTCGCTTTGTTATATGGTTAGAATTAGTTTTACATTACGTTCTAGCTTTACCTTCCTCAATTTTCACATACCAGAGTAACTAAAATTTGTCCTCATAGAACTTCACATTGTTTTCTGCGGCCCACTGGAAGCGTTCGTTTATATCTGCTTGGAGATTTGCTGTGTCCTCAATGGATGACACTATCAAGCAGATCCTAGTATCGTCTGCAAAGGATGATGCTGTGCTACGATTTATGTCTTCGTGTTGGATATAAAGATGAGAAAAAAGGAGAGGGGCGAGCACTGTACCTTGTGGAACAGAGCTTTCCTCTCTGGCAGCCTCTGATTTAACTGTGTTTACTATTACTCTTTGCGTTTTATTT
>WNWK01003317.1:20000-97500 GCA_009830355.1 Cherax destructor | reverse complement strand
ACAAGAACAAACAAGGACAAACAAGGAATAAACAAGGACCACTCATTGTTAAAACAGAAAAAAAAACATTAATTTATTCAAATCTGTGATTCACGCCTCCAAAGACCTTGACCCTCAAAAAAAAAAAAAAAAACCCAGCGATGGTCAGCTTCCTGCTTACATATAACACACCGTTTTTATGAGGGGTAGACCTTAAGGAATTGTCAAGTGAGAAAAACAGCCAAACACCAGTGACCCCAAACATCACGGAAATTAATTTGCTTGAAAAAAACACCATCAGGGAGACGAATGAATTAAAAAAAAAACATACTGGTAATAAAGTAATTCTCATTGAAAAAACACCGTCTAAGATGGTACAAAAACACCGTCTAAAATGGAACAAAAATACCGTCTAAAATGGAACAAAAGTACCGTGTAAAATGGAACAAAAATACCGTCTAAAATGGAAAATACCGTTTAAAATGGAACAAAAGTACCGTCTAAAGCGGAACAAAAACACCGACTAAAATGGAACAAAAAAGATAAGATTTTGTTCGGATTTTTAACCCCGGAGGGTTAGCCACCCAGGATAACCCAAGAAAGTCAGTGCGTCATCGAGGACTGTCTGTCTTATTTCCATTGGGGTCCTCAATCTTGTCCACCAGGATGCGACCCACACCAGTCGACTAACACCCAGGTACCTACTTGCTGCTAGGTGAACAGGACAATAAGTGTAAGGAAACACGTCGAAATGTCTCTACCCAGCCGGGAATCGAACCCGGGCCCTCCGTGTGAAGCGAGAGATTTAGCCACCAGGCCACCGTCTAAAATGGAACATAAACACCATCTTAAATGGAACAAAAACTCCGTCAAACATGTGTCAGTGTGTTACTAATTAATGAACAAATAGACAAACAGTCAACCGAACGTCTATCATATGTGTTTTTGTGTGAGTTATTTTGTGTAGTTTCCATGTGTAGCCTTATTAATGTGTCACTTTCTCTGTGTAGAGCTTTATCAAGTTTCACTCGTGTAGAGCTTTATAATAGTTTCACTCTGTGTAGAGCTTTATCAAGTTTCACTCTGTGTAGAGCTTTATCATGTTTCACTCTGTGTAGAGCTTTATCATGTTTCACTCTGTGTAGAGCTTTATCATGTTTCACTCTGTGTAGAGATTTATCATGTTTCACTATGTGTAGAGCTTTATCATGTTTCACTCTGTGTAGAGCTTTATCATGTTTCACTCTGTGTAGAGTTTTATCATGTTTCACTCTGTGTAGAGCTTTATCATGTTTCACTCTGTGTAGAGCTTTATCATGTTTCACTCTGTGTAGAGCTTTATCATGTTTCACTCTGTGTAGAGCTTTATCATGTTTCACTCTGTGTAGAGCTTTATCATGTTTCACTCTGTGTAGAGCTTTATCATGTTTCACTCTGTGTAGAGATTTATCATGTTTCACTCTGTGTAGAGCTTTATCATGTTTCACTCTGTGTAGAGCTTTATCATGTTTCACTCTGTGTAGAGTTTTATCATGTTTCACTCTGTGTAGAGCTTTATCATGTTTCACTCTGTGTAGAGCTTTATCATGTTTCACTCTGTGTAGAGCTTTATCATGTTTCACTCTGTGTAGAGCTTTATCATGTTTCACTCTGTGTAGAGCTTTATCATGTTTCACTCTGTGTAGAGCTTTATCAAGTTTCACTCTGTGTAGAGCTTTATCAAGTTTCACTCTGTGTAGAGTTTATCAGTTTCACTGTGTAGAGCTTTATCATAGTTTCACTCTGTGTAGAGCTTTATCATGTTTCACTCTGTGTAGAGCTTTATCATGTTTCACTCTGTGTAGAGATTTATCATGTTTCACTCTGTGTAGAGTTTATCATGTTTCACTCTGTGTAGAGCTTTATCATGTTTCACTCTGTGTAGAGTTTATCATGTTTCACTCTGTGTAGAGCTTTATCATGTTTCACTCTGTGTAGAGCTTTATCATGTTTCACTCTGTGTAGAGCTTTATCATGTTTCACTCTGTGTAGAGCTTTATCAAGTTTCACTCTGTGTAGAGCTTTATCATGTTTCACTCTGTGTAGAGCTTTATCATGTTTCACTCTGTGTAGAGCTTTATCATGTTTCACTCTGTGTAGAGCTTTATCATGTTTCACTTGTAGAGCTAAGTTTCACTGTTTTGTGTAGAGCTTTATCATGTTTCACTCTGTGTAGAGCTTTATCATGTTCATCTGTGTAGAGCTTTATCATGTTTCCTCTGTGTAGAGCTTTATCATGTTTCACTTGTGTAGACTTATCATGTTTCACTTGTGTAGGCTTATAGTTTCACTCTGTGTAGATTATCATGTTTCACTCTGTGTAGAGCTTTATCATTTTCATTGTAAGCTTATCATGTTTCACTCTGTGTAGAGTTATCATGTTCACATGTGTAGAGCTTATCAGTTTCACTTGTGTAGACTTTATATGTTTCACTCTGTGTAGATTTATCTGTTTCCTCTGTGTAGAGCTTTTGTCATGATACAAGACTACTGCTTCTTATATCTCATAAACAGAGAGTAGGCATTTACTCAATTGGCCTGTTACCAGTGTTACCAGTGTTACCAGTGTTACCAGTGTTGTCACACAAGGTATAATAATTCGGGATTTCAAAACATCACTAATATTTATGATCTTTACTGTTAAAATTATTTGGCATAAAAATAAGGAGTCTAACTCCTACTCTTCTCTTTGGTATATCACATACAAATTAACATACATTGCCTTATAGTGTCTAGTGTCACATGACACTGCCTATCTCCGTGTCATACATGACACTGCCTATCTCCGTGTCATACATGACACTGCCTATCTCCGTGTCATATATGACACTGCTTATCTCCGTGTCATACATGACACTGCCTATCTCCGTGTCATACATGACACTGCCTATCTCCGTGTCATACATGACACTGCCTATCTCCGTGTCATATATGACACTGCCTATCTCCGTGTCATACATGACACTTCCTTATCCCTATGTTATGACACTCCATCTTCGTGTCTCATGACACCACCTATTCTCCTTGTTCCATAACACACCGTCTCCGTGGTACATCCACGACACTGCCTTTGCACCGTGTCATAACACCCCGTCACCGTACTTCCTTTTCTCCGTGTCATCTGACATTAAAACACTCACCGGTTACACGACACCCTTACGTTCCACGACACTTGTGTCATATCATACGACTCTCAGTATGCGGTAAGTGACCAATGAGGCCAGCAGACGCCTGCGAGGAACTGAAGTCAGCAGACTGGGTAAGAGATTCCCACAATGATCAGCAGACTTATTAAGTCATATTTCACTCTGTGTAGAGTTTAATCGTGTTTCACTCTGTGTAGAGCTTTATCAAGTCACATATCACTCTGTGTGGAGCTTTAAGTCAGGTTTCAGTCTGCCTTCTTATGGAATACATCGTTGTTAATAAGTTGAAGCCGATACGACGAGACATTCTTTAGGTAATGACTGAAAATAAATATTTGTCTTTATTTAATAAGATTGGCGCACTGGGATCTATGGAGGTCAATAAAGAGGTGAACTTCGCTCTCTGGGAAACTCACCAAGGGTGAAAGTTTGAAGTCTATCGGAAGAGGCATTCTCCAGTTATGGCCATTAGATGTGAAGGACGCAACATGAACACACGAAGGACGCAACATGAACACCGTAGGACGCAAAATGAACACATGAAGGACGCAACTTACACACACAGTACGCAAGATAAGGAAACACAGTTATTTTAATCGCTACTCTATCGTAACCCAGAGGAACTCTATTCTGGGATAACTGGATAACTTTCCTAGAGCAGTAGTCAGGTACTAGATAACTTTACTAGGGCAGTAGTCAGGTACTAGATAACTTTCCTAGGGCAGTAGTCAGGTACTAGATAACTTTACTAGGGCAGTAGTCAGGTACTAGATAACTTTCCTAGGGCAGTAGTCAGGTACTAGATCACTTTCCTAGAGCAGTAGTCAGGTACTAGATCACTTTCTTAGAGCAGTAATCAGGTACTAGATCACTTTTCTAGGGCAGTAGTCAGGTACTAGATAACTTTCCTAGAGCAGTAGTCAGGTACTAGATCACTTTCCTAGAGCAGTAGTCAGGTACTAGATCACTTTCCTAGAGCAGTAGTCAGGTGTACAAGTCCTAGCTAACAACTAGAGCATAAATCAAGGTTCTAGAGAAGGGGGTGCCTTAGAGAGCGTGCGACAGACCCCTCAAGGCTATGCTTATCCACCTGTGAGGCAACAGCTGGTCACGCCCACGCCCATGACAACGCCTACCCACGCCCACCCACACGCCCACTTGCTTCTCCTTTGAAGTGAGATGGTGGGTTGTCAGACAATCTCTGCCTGACAGTTGTCAGTCATGCTGCCCTGGGTGGTTACTGATGACGACAACTGTGGTGGAAGTCGTTGTGAAGGCAGGGACGACCCTGAAGTGGTCGCTACTGTAACCTTGGTACAGTGACCATCCTTGATTACGTACCAAGGACTGTTGATGTATTTCCTTTCGTCCTTGGAAAGGTGTGTGTGTGTGTGTGTGTGTGTGTTAGTTAGTTAGTTACCATTTTGTCCTAGGCACATGTCAATTAGACACTAGGCCTGTTGTATATATGTGTGTGTATGTGTATGTAAGGAAACACTTCGAAATGTTTCTGCCCCACCGGGAATTGAACCCGGCCCCTCCGTGCGTCAAGCAAGAGCTTTACCCACTAGGCCACCGGGGGCTGTTTGTGTGTGTGTGTGTGTTTGTGTGTGTGTGTTTTGTGTGTGTGTGTTTGTGTGTGTGTGTGTTTGTGTGTGTGTGTATATGTGTGTGTGTATATGTGTGTGTGTGTGTGTTTGTGTGTGTGTGTATTTGTGTGTGTGTGCGCGCGCACCTATTTGTAATCTCATATTTATGATTGCAGGGGTCGTTTCTTAGCTCCCGGCCCAACCTCTTGCCACTCTTCAGGTTCACTCCCTCCTCCTAGCCTCGTGAACACTATCGTACCTCCTCTTAAAACTATGTATGGAGTCTGCCTCCACCACTTCGTCACCAAGATCATTCCACTTCGCCACCACGCTGTGGCTGAAGAAACACTTCCTAACATCCCTGTGGCTCCTCTGCGACTTGAGCTTCCAGCTGTGTCCCAGAGTTCTCATTTCTCGCCACTCAAACAGTCTGTTCCTGTCTACCTTATCAATTCCCCCTTGAGTATTTTGTATGCCGTTATCATGTCTCTCCTTGGTTCTTCCGTCCTAAAATATCGTTAGGTTCAGTTCCGTTAGCCTCTCCTTATAGCGCTTGTCCCTCAGCTCAGGACCAAATCTTGTTGCATACTTCTTCACTTTCTCCAGTTTCTTAACCTGCCTTTCCAAGTGTGGGTTCCATACTGGTGCTGCGTACTCCAAGATGGGCCTGGCATATGTTGTATAAAGTGCCCGGAAAGACTCCTTGTTTAGATTCCTGAAAGCCACTCGTAGATTTACCAGGCGACCACTGGCTGCAGAGGTTATTCTCCTGTTGTGAACTTCTGTTGCAATGCAAGGTGCTATGCTCATCCCTGGGTCTCTCTGAGTGAGGTCTACAGTCTCTGTCCTTAGAAACTATACTCCGTGTCCGGTCTTCTGGCCTCTTCCCCGATCTTTACGACTTTGCATTTACTGGGGTTGAATTCAAGCAACCACTTGTCTTGTAGTTTGTGCAAATGTACGTTCAGCTTTTTCCCGCCTTCTTCTGTTATTTTTATTCTCCTCATTAGTTTTACGTCGACAGTAAACAACCACATCTGACTCAGTCCCGTCTGGAGTGTCGTTCCCATAAGCCATAAACAATATTGGAAATAATACCTATCTTTGCGGCACCCCGCTCGTTACCTCTTCCCTATTCTTACCTCTTTTTCCTGATGTGTGTGTGTGTATGTGTGTGTGTGCGTGTGTGTGTGTGTGTGTGTGTGTCACTCATGTGGTCACGCGTCCTTGAGTATGTGAGCAAAATTATCCTGTTCCTTTCATGTTTTCTTGAAGGTCACAGTGATCATAGCAGTTTCTGTAGTCTTTCTCTAGTGACAAGACTGTACCACCACCGCCAGCACCGCCACCGCCACCACCACCGCCACCACCACTACCGCCACCACTACCACAACCAGCAACAACACTACTACCAACACATACACCAACAAGTGCTAGGTGGACAGGAAGACAACACATACGACGGGAAGACAAAAGCACGTGCGACGGGAAGACAAAAACACGCGCGACGGGAAGACAAAAGCACGTGCGACGGGAAGACAAAAGCACGTGCGACGGGAAGACAAAAGCACGTGCGACGGGAAGACAAAAGCACGTGCGACGGGAAGACAAAAGCACGTGCGACGGGAAGAATGACTTGACGTACATAGATGGTGAGTCAGGTCGGGCAGAGCGAGATAGTGAAGCACACACCAGATAAACACCTCTCAACACTCTGGGATGCTGACTCTTACACCAGTGTTGTTATTACTGCAGCTGTTGCTGTTGCTGCTCCTCTACAACAGTAACAACAACAGCACCAGCAGGAAAGTTACACACACATACACACACACACACACACATATATATATATAATTTTTTTTGTGTGTGTGTTTGTCTATCTGTGTGTATACAAAGGACACTTAACGCCGCCTCATCCTCATTATTTTTTAAAATATAATGAACGTCGTCTTCTGCACGTTTTTTGACGTAACAGGCGTGTGATTGTTACCTTGCTGTTCTCTCCCTCCCTCCCTGTCTGTCTGTCTCTCTCTCTGTCTCTCTCTCTCCCCCCATCCTTCACTGTGAGGCACAAGTCTGGTTGACTCTGCTAATGATGATTACGCTATTTAAGACCCATTTATCTTCTGACACTAAACATTTTGTCACTGAGAAAACACACACACACACACACACACACACACACACACACACACACACACACACACGACACACACACACACACACACACACACACACAAGGGAAACTTGATTATGTCATACGAGATACTCTGACGAATTGATATGTCAGATAAACACAGACGGAAATTTAAGGACCAGGTACAAGGAGATATAGACAAGGACCAGGTACAAGGGAACATAGACAAGGACCAGGTACAAGTGGACGTGGAAGTAGACTAAAGTAAGAGGGAGACAAGCTTCACACCATACACAGTTATGAGGACAGGCATGACAATGTTAACAAGACGAGCAACCAGTAAAGCCAGTCACAAGAGGCATACGAGTCCTTGCCAGGAGCCATGAATCGACCCCCTGCAAAAACAACACGGTGAGTACACACACACACACACACACACACACACACACACACCTGGACCATAGTTTCAGTCATTTCGAAACGTTCTCTCTCCCACGAACTTAGGAATAAGACAAAACAAAACCTCGTGACGTGATAACGACGTACAAAATACCTGAGGGGAATCGAGAGGGTTGGACAGGGACGAAGCTCTTCGAGAGGCGAGAAACGAGTACACGAGGGCACAGCTGGAAGGTAAGAAATACAGTTGAACCTAATCTAACCTAGCCTAGCCTTATATACATTAGATTGCAAAGAGAAAATCACAATACCCTGGCTGGAACTCACTAAAAAAAAACTGCGCTTAGGAGAGAAACCTCACTGACTACGTTTCTGCCCATCATTGTCAAGTCCCAACTGGGGCGAGAAGAGTAGAGAAGACCTAAAGACAAAACGGTAAAGAGGGTGTAGGGGGAAAAGATGGGAAGAATAAGAACACTGCACATTCCTTGACTGCAAGAAGGCCTGTGACAAGGTGCCACACGGAGAACTAGAGAACCAAATAGAAGAAAACTAACAAAGGAGATGAGAGAAGAGATGCAATAAGACCTGGAGAAGAGATACAAGACTCAAAAACACGTAAATCATATAATTACAGCGTTCAACGAAGCGTTTAAACAGGCGAATGTTCATCCATAACAGTGAGAGTTACACCTGTTGTATCTGTTACCTCTGTTACCGCGGTGTATATCTGTTACCCGTTAATCGTGTGGGCAGTGGCGGACCTACGTTTTTGGGGCCCTGAACCTTGAACTGTTATGGGGGCCCCTTCACAACTAACAACTGCTAGCCTACATAATACCTTCACAACTAACAACTGCTACCCTACATAATACCTTCACAACTAACAACTGCTAGCCTACATAATACCTTCACAACTAACAACTGCTACCCTACATAATACCTTCACAACTAACAACTGCTACCCTACATAATACCTTCACAACTAACAACTGCTACCCTACATAATACCTTCACAACTAACAACTGCTACCCTACATAATATCTTCACAACTAACAACTGCCACCCTACATAATACCTTCACAACTAACAACTGCTAGCCTACATAATACCTTCACAATTAACAACTGCTACCCTACATAATATCTTCACAACTAACAACTGCCACCCTACATAATACCTTCACAACTAACAACTGCTACCCTACATTATATCTTCACAACTAACAACTGCTAGCCTACATAATACCTTCACAACTAACAACTGCTACCCTACATAATATCTTCACAACTAACAACTGCCACCCTACATAATACCTTCACAACTAACAACTGCTACCTACATAATATCTTCACACTAACAACTGCACCTACAATATCCTTACAACTAACAACTGCTACCCTACATAATACCTTCACAACTAACAACTGCTAGCCTACATAATACCTTCACAACTAACAACTGCTACCCTACATAATACCTTCACAACTAACAACTGCACCTACATAATCCTTCACAACTAACAACTGCTACCCTACATAATACCTTCACAACTAACAACTGCAGCCTACATAATACCTTCACAACTAACAACTGCTACCCTACATAATCCTTCAACTAACAACTGCTAGCCTACATAATACCTTCACAACTAACAACTGCTACCTACATAATACCTTCCAACTAACAACTGCTACCCTACATAATACCTTCACAACTAACAACTGCTGCCCTACATAATACCTTCACAACTAACAAGCTGCCACCCTACATAATACCTTCAACCAACAACTGCTACCCTACATAATACCTTCACAACCAACAACTGCTCCCTACATAATACCTTCACAACTAACAACTGCTACCTACAAAATACCTTCAATAATAATTGGTAGAATTACCGACAAAAAATGTAGTAAGGACACAAATGCAACTAATGGCATTTAATTGTGGCAACTTTCGCTTCAGGAGCTTTCTCTATACTACAATTCAACAATCATCTCATAAATCTCAAGACCTACAACTAGTAATCAAAACCATTCTAGACTAACAATGCCTTGAATCCACATTATCTCTGTTTCTAACACAATTAACAAAACAAAGGCAACTTCACACCATCTCCTACAATCTTAGCAACAAAGAATCCTCCTGAAAATAGCAACTTACAACTATCACATAGCTCTCCTGCTAATTCCAACACAAGCACATCGTAGACTGGAACATCCTACAGGCCTTCAAATCTTAACCCCACAAAATATGTCAACCTAATATGTTATACTACCAAGATTTTTTATCACCTTTTAACTCATGTGCATATTAAGATTGTTCTACATAATTATTACTACTACTACTACTACCTCTATCACTACTACCTTCGACCACCACAATTCACCTCATATTTAGAGATAAAACTCTGTCCTTACAGTAATGCCTTCGAAACTCCTAACAACTTGCACAATTAATGTCACATTAGTTGCATTTGTGTCACTTTACCTAAAATACCTTCACAACTAACAACTGCTACCCTACATAATACCTTCACAACTAACAACTGCTACCCTACATAATACCTTCACAACTAACAACTGCTAGCCTACATAATACCTTCACAACTAACAACTGCTAGCCTACATAATACCTTCACAACTAACAACTGCCACCCTACATAATACATTAACAACCAACAACTGCTACCCTACATAATACCTTCACAACTAACAACTGCTACCCTACATAATACTTTCACAACAACAACTGCACCTACATAATACCTTCACAACTAACAACTGCATCCTCTACATAATACTTCACAACTAACAACTGCTACCCTACATAATACCTTCACAACTAACAACTGCTAGCCTACATAATACCTTCACAACTAACAACTGCTACCCTACATAATACCTTCACAACTAACAACTGCTAGCCTACATAATACCTTCACAACTAACAACTGCTACCCTACATAATACCTTCACAACTAACAACTGCACCCTACATAATACCTTCACAACTAACAACTGCTAGCCTACATAATCCTTCTACAATAACAACTGCTACCCTACATAATATCTTCACAACTAACAACTGCCACCCTACATAATACCTTCACAACTAACAACTGCTACCCTACATAATACCTAAACAATCTAAATTTTTATTTTAACCAATTTTAATGAATTTCACTAAATGTACATAATACATATACCTTCACAACTAACTGTACCTACTACCACCCAATACTTCACACTAACAATGTACTACTAATACCTCACAACCAACAACTGCACCTACATAATACCTTCACAACTAACAACTGCTACCACAATACTCACAATAACAACTGCACCCTACATAATACTTCACAATAACAAGCCACCCTACATAATACCTTACAACTAACAACGACCTAATATCTTCACACTAACAACTGCTAGCCTACTAATACCTTCACAATAACAACGTACCCTACATAATACTTCAATAACAACTGCCTACATAATCCTTCACAACTAACAACGCTACCCTACATAATATCTTCACAACTAACAACTCCACCCTACATAATACCTTCACAACTAACAACTGTACCTACATAATACTTCACAACTAACAACTGCTACCCTACATAATACCTTCACAACTAACAACTGCTACTACATAATACCTTCACAACTAACAACTGCACCTACATAATACCTTCACAACTAACAACTGCTACCCTACATAATACCTTCACACTAACAACTGCACCTAATATACTTCACAACTAACAACTGCTACCCTACATAATACTTCACAACTAACAACTGCCACCCTACATAATACCTTCACAACTAACAACTGCTACCTACATAATACCTTCACAATAACAACTGCTACCCTACATAATACTTCACAACTAACAACTGCACCCTACATAATACCTTCACAACTAACAACTGCCACCCTACATAATACCTTCACAACAACAACTGCTACCCTACATAATACTTCACAACAACAACTGCCACCTACATAATACCTTCAAACTAACAACTGCTACCCTACAAATATCTTCACACTAACCTGCCACCCTACATAATACCTTCCAACAACAACTGCACTACATAATACCTTCACAACTAACAACTGCTAGCCTACATAATACCTTCACAACTAACAACTGCTACCACATAATACCTTCACAACTAACAACTGCTACCCTCTAATACCTTCACAACAACAACTGCTACCCTACATAATACTTCACAACTAACAACTGCCACCCTACATATACTCACAATAACAACTGCTAGCCTACATAATACCTTCCAATAACAACTGCTACCCTACATAATATCTTCACAACAACAACTGCCACCCTACAAATACCTTCACAACTAACAACTGCTACCCTACATTATACTTCACAACCAACAACTGCTACCTACATAATACCTTCACAACTAACAACTGCTACCTACAAATACCTTCACAACTAACAACTGCTACCTACATAATACCTTCACAACTAACAACTGCTAGCCTACATAATACCTTACAACTAACAACTGCTAGCCTACATAATACCTTCACAACTAACAACTGCTAGCCTACATAATACCTTCACAACTAACAACTGCCACCCTACATAATACCTTTACAACCAACAACTGCTACCCTACATAATACCTTCACAACTAACAACTGCTACCCTACATAATACTTTCACAACCAACAACTGCTAGCCTACATAATACCTTCACAACTAACAACTGCTACCCTACATAATATCTTCACAACTAACAACTGCTACCCTACATAATACCTTCACAACTAACAACTGCTAGCCTACATAATACCTTCACAACTAACAACTGCTACCCTACATAATACCTTCACAACTAACAACTGCTAGCCTACATAATACCTTCACAACTAACAACTGCTAGCCTACATAATATCTTCACAACTAACAACTGCCACCCTACATAATACCTTCACAACTAACAACTGCTACCCTACATAATACCCTAATAACAATCTAAATTTTTATTTTAACCATTATTTTATATTGAATTTCACTATATTAATAATATTATTATTTAAAAAAAAAACCTTCCCATACATGAGACCCAATATTTTTAAGCAATGTGGACTAAATTAGTTTCTGGGGGCCTTCCGGGATTAGGGGCCCTGAAGCTTAAGCTTCGTTAGTTCCATAGTAGATCAGTCCCTGATGGTGTGATCGGCCCCTGGAGAGCTGGTCTCAGACCGAGGGCTGGAGGTGGTGGGGGAGCAACAGATCAAGTGGTCTGCATCATTCCTACGCACTTGACTAAACTCTGACCTTTCCAGGTACAGCTGGAGAGATGCTCACTGACCCGTCTCTTTCAGTTAACGTGAGGATCTATCAGTCGACGTGAGGATCTATCAGTTAACGTGAGGATCTATCAGTCGACGTGAGGATCTATCAGTCGACGTGAGGATCTATCAGTTATCGTGAGGATCTATCAGTCGACGTGAGGATCTATCAGTTATCGTGAGGATCTATCAGTCGACGTGAGGATCTATCAGTTATCGTGAGGATCTATCAGTCGACGTGAGGATCTATCAGTTAACGTGAGGATCTATCAGTCGACGTGAGGATCTATCAGTTATCGTGAGGATCTATCAGTCGACGTGAGGATCTATCAGTTATCGTGAGGATCTATCAGTCGACGTGAGGATCTATCAGTCGACGTGAGGATCTATCAGTCGACGTGAGGATCTATCAGTCAACGTTGGATGACTTGATACTTCAGTTAGCAGACCATATATTATTATTATTATTATTATTATTATTATTATTATTATTATTATTATTATTATTATTATTATTATTATTATTATGAAAGAGGTTGGAGTTTTTTTAGATATTTCTAGACCAAATTCATTTCATCTACTTTGTATGTCATCCTGTCGTGTGTGTGCACTCACCTATTTGTGCTTGCAGGGGTCGAGTTACAGCTCCTGGCCCCGCCTCTTCATTAGTCGCTACTAGGTCACTCTCTCCCTGCTCCATGAGCTTTATCATACCTCTTCTTAAAGCTATGTATGGATTCTGCCTCCACTACATCACTCTCCAGATTGTTCCACTTCCTGACAATTCTATGGCTGAAGAAGTACTTCCTAATATCCCTTTGATTCATCTGAGTCTTCAGCTTCCACTTGTGGCCCCTTGTTGCTGTGTCCTATCTCTGGAACATCCTGTCTCTGTCCACCTCGTCAGTTCCTCTCAGTGGGGGGAGATAGTGAGGGGGTGGTGGGTCAGGGAGGGTACAGGAATGGAGGAAGTTGAGCAAGTGTAGCATGGAGTACAAGGTGTGGTGCCTCACTACCCCTGGTGTAGCTAAGTGACACTGTGTGTATATTTGTGTGTGGTGTGTGTGTGTGTGTGTACTCACCTAGTTGTACTCACCTATTTGTGGTTGCAGGGGTCGAGTCATAGCTCCTGACCCCGCCTCTTCACTGGCCGCTACTGGGTCACGCTCCCTGCTCCATGAGCTTTATCATACCTCTCCTTAAAGCTATGTATGGAACCTGCCTCCACTACATCGCTTCCCAAGCTATTCCACTTCAATTTTTTTAATCACTCAAGGAATTATTATTAAATAAATGTAGAGAGAGAAAGAGAGAGAGAGAGAGAGAGAGAGAGAGAGAGAGAGAGAGAGAGAGAGAGAGAGAGAGAGAGAGAGAGAGAGAGAGAAAGAGAGAAAGAGAGAGAGAGAGAAATAAGAGAGATAATGATATATACATTGACTTTCACCCCAGTCAACTCTACATCCTCCCAGCCTGGGAGTAGTTTCTCCTCCCCCAGCGCCTAAGATTTTCTCCCCAGCTCACACACACACAAAAAAAAAAAAAAACTAACTAACACACACATGTACTAACACACACATGTACTAACACACACATGTCCAAACACACACACACACACACATGTACATACACACACATGTACACACACACGTACACACACGTGGCTAAAGCTCTCGCTTCACGCACGGAGGGCCCGGGTTCGATTCACGGCGGGGTGGAAACATTTCGATGTGTTTCTTTACACACACACACACGCACATATAACAGGCCTAGTGTCTAATCGACATGTGCCTAGGACAAAATGGTAACTAACACACACACACCTACTGGAGTTTTACGACAAAGTGACAGAAGTAAGACAAGAGAGAGAGGGGTGGGTAGATTGCATTTTCTTGGACTGTTAGAAGGCTTTCGACACAGTTCCTCACGAGACTAGTGCTAAAGCTAGAGGATCAGGCAGGAATAACAGGAAAGGCCCTGCAATGGATCAGAGAATACCTAACAGGAAGGCAACAGCGAGTCATGGTACGTGACGAGGTGTCAGAGTGGGCGCTAATGACGAGCGGGGTTCCACTGTGGTCAGTCCTAGGGCCGATGCTGATTCTGGTATATGTGAACGACATGACGGAAGAGATAGATTCAGAGGTGACCCTCTTTGCGGACGGTGTGAAGCTAATGAGGATAATTCAAGTGGATGAGGATCAGGTACGACTACAAATGGATCTGGACAGGCTGCAAGCCTGGTCCAGCAATTGGCTTCTGACGTTTAACCCCATCAAGTGCAAAGTCATGAAGATTGGGAAGGTAAAAGAATACAGTATACGGAGTACAGGCTTGGGGCCAAAGACTATAAACCGCACTCAAGGAAAAGGATCTTGGGGTGAGTATCATACCGAGCACATCTGAGGCGCACGTCAACCAAATAACTGCTGCGGCATATGGGCGTCTGGGAAACCTAAGAATAACGTTTCGATACATGAGTAAGAAGGCATTCAGGACTCTGTACACCGTGTATGTGAGGCCCATATTGGAGAATGCAGCACCGGTATGGAGCCCACACCTGGTCAAGCACGTCAAGAAATTGGAGAAAGTCCCGGAGCTGAGGTGTATGTCCTACAAGGAGAGGTTAAGAGAACTCAACCTGACGACACTGAAGGACAGGAGAGAGAGGGGAGACATGATAACGACATATACAATACTGAAAGGAATTGGCAACGTGGATAGGGACAGAATGTTTCAGAGATGGGACACAGCAACAAGGGGTCGCAACTGGAAGTTGAAAACTCAGATGAGCCACAGGGATGTTAGGAAGTATTTCTTCAGCCACAGAAATATCAGGAAGTGGAACATTCTGGAGTGATGTAGGGGAGGCAGGATCCATACATAGTTTTAAGAAGAGATACGATAAAGCTCATGGAGCGGGGAGAGAGTGGACCTAGTAGCGACCAATGAAGAGGTGGAGCCAGGAGCTGTGAATCGACCTCTGCAACTACATGTAGGGAAGTACACACACACAGGAGCACAGGGGTGCGTGGTTGTGTAGGCCGGATGACGCAAGGGTGCGTTGTTGTGAGAGAGAGAGAGAGAGAGGAGAGAGTGAGAAGGGAAGAGTGTGTATATGCTAACCACTGCTGTGATTGGCTCATGGGCGGTTAGTGTGAGACCAGCCACTCTGCGGTTAGTCCATGACAGTTTAGAAACTCTAATTGGCTAATATAAAGCTGTTTAGACACTGTGATTAGCTAAGATGAGGCAGTAGGCCGACATATAGAATACGATATTGTGTATGTGGACATCAGTAAGGTCTTTGATAGAGTACCACACAGGAGATTGTTGAGGAAAGTAGCCGCACACGGAATAGGTGGGGAAATTATCTCCTGGATTGAGGCGTGGTTGACCGATACGCAACAGAGAGTTTGAAGAATTAGACACTCTTGCAACATTTGGGAATCTATATTGAGGAAGCGTTTCGCCAACAAGTGGCTTCTTTAGTCTGGTACAGAGATGAATGATGGAAGATGAGGAGGAGTTTGAGGTAATCAGTCCCTCACTCCAGGCTGAGGGACTTTGCATCAACGGGGAGAAATCAGAGTGGTGACACGTGACAAGAGGTGTTCCACAGGGGTCAGTGCTGGGCCCTACGTTGTTCACAAGTTACATAAACGACATAGACGAGGGTGTAAACAGCGACATAAGCAAGTTTGCCGATGACACTAAAACAGACCGTCAAATAAACTGTGATGAGGACAGTAGAGCACCACAGGCAAATCTTGGGAAAAGGAAATAACTTTTAAATTAAATAAAACAGATCTCAGTTATTCTGAATGCGAAAAAGATTTAGGATTTCTGGTCAGCATAAATGTTCGCAACAAATCTAAATGAATAGAAATAATAGAAATCCTGAGGAATCCTCAGGTTATACTTGAACTTTATATATCCTTGGTAAGTCCTCATTTAGATTATGTTGGTCACTTCTGGTCTCCCTATCAGAGGATGGGCATAAATACTCTTGTAAACATATTGAGAAGGATGATGTAGATCCCATGTATCAGAAACCTTTCCTATCAAGACAGAAACTCTGATTGGCTACTATGATGTCGCTTAGAAACTGTGATTGGCTACTATGAAGTCGCTTAGAAACTGTGATTGGCTACTATGAAGTCGCTTAGAAACTGTGATTGGCTACTATGAAGTCGCTTAGAAAATGTGATTGGTTACTATGATGTCGCTTAGAAACTGTGATAGGCTACTATGAAGTCGCTTAGAAACTGTGATTGGCTACTATGAAGTCGCTTAGAAACTGTGATTGGCTACTATGAAGTCGCTTAGAAACTCTGATTGGCTACTATGAAGTCGCTTAGAAACTCTGATTGGCTAATATGAAGTCGCTTAGAAACTCTGATTGGCTATTATAAAGTAGCTTAGAAACTCTGATTGGCTACCATGAAGTCGCTTAGAAACTCTGATTGGCTACTAAGAAGTCGCTTAGAAATTCTGATTGGCTACTATGATGTCGCTTAGAAACTCTGATTGGCTACCTTTC
This sequence comes from Cherax destructor, assembly GCA_009830355.1. Lineage (NCBI taxonomy): Eukaryota > Metazoa > Arthropoda > Malacostraca > Decapoda > Parastacidae > Cherax > Cherax destructor. The sequence goes on along the minus strand of WNWK01003317.1, from coordinate 80,321 downwards.
ATATACCTTTGAGTTTCGAGAGTCTTACTACTCTCGGAGCCCATCCATGGGTCAGACTCGTCTGGTGCTTGCCTGGTCAACCAGGCTGTTGCTGCTGGCGGCCCCCTGCGTCACATATCCATTACAGCCTGGTTGATCTGGCACCTAAAAACATGGCCAGCTTTTCCACCCGGCCGGTGTGTGAGGCAAGAGCATTGCCTCACAAACTCTGATCGGCTAATATAAAGTTGCTAATATAATGTGACTCTGGGGTCAAATCCTTTGGTAAATAAAACACAAACTTGCATACTTCCTTGTTTGTCTTGATGGCTAGGCCAGTCTAACTTGCATGTCTACCTGGCTGAACCACCAGCTCGGTGGCTGTTATCTGATGTCTCTCATTGTCTTATCTAACATATCTTAGATGTAAATTAAAGAGAAGAGCGAATGGTTGAGTGTGTGGTGTGAATGGTAGCGGTGACCCTAGAGGAGGATGGTTAGGATGATGGTGAGGTATGTGGGAGGAGGAGGAACAAGAAGAAGAAGATAAAAGCATAAGAATGGAAGAGCACTGCAGCAGGCCTACTGCCCTATACAAGGCAGGTCCTTATCAACCTCAGGAATAAGAAGAAGAAGAAGAAGAAGAAGAAGAAGAAGAAGAAGAAGAAGAAGAAGAAGAAGAAGAAGAAGAAGAAGAAGAAGAAGAAGAAGAGGAGAAGGAGGAGGAGGGGGACAATGGCAGGAAGAGGGTAGACCTTCTCCAGGTAGCTAGGAAGACACTAACACCTGTCACATCCCTCTAACCCCCTTCCAGTTCCCTTACCTCTTCCATTATAGCCTCTCTCCTTCCCCCCCCCCTCTTTTCTCTCTTTGTCGGTCACCTTTCTGTCTTCTGCTTTAATATCCTTGACTCACCCACACACCTACACAACACACAACAGTCCTTAACCTAGATATTAGCTGATGTTCTTAGTGGATAACCTCAGTGTGGCCTTCCAGGTCCTCTGCTCTCTGTCTTTTCTATGTACTTCCATTTACTCTCCTCCTTTCTAGCCCATTATCCCTCTTTCTCTCCTAACTCACCCTCAGACAGGCCTGTCTCATCCTCAGACAGGCCTGTCTCACCCTCAGACAAGCCTATTTCTTCAAACCTATTTACGTCACACTCAGAATACGACAACTGGCAAAAGAAAATGTGTTTGGTTACCGATAATTTTATCCTGAGTGGAATCAGAGGAGACGCTTCTTGTACACAAACAACCCGCATAGAGGAGAGGCTTCTTGTACACAAACAACCCTCACAGAGGAGACGCTTCTTGTACACAAACAACCCTCACAGAGGAGACGCTTCTTGTACACAAACAACCCTCACAGAGGAGACGCTTCTTGTACACAAACAACCCTCACAGAGGAGACGCTTCTTGTACACAAACAACCCGCATAGAGGAGACGCTTCTTGTACACAAACAACCCTCACAGAGGAGACGCTTCTTGTACACAAACAACCCTCACAGAGGAGACGCTTCTTGTACACAAACAACCCTCACAGAGGAGACGCTTCTTGTACACAAACAACCCTCACAGAGGAGACGCTTCTTGTACACAAACAACCCTCACAGAGGAGAGGCGCTCACGACGACGTGTCGCTCCGACCTGGAACATTTACAAAGTCACACCGTCTGCGGGTTGTGTATTGTTCCAGTCACGGTACTGTGCGTTTTTGTGCCTTCTTAAGAACATAAGATGAAGAACATAAGAAAGAAGGAACACTGCAGCAGGCCTACTGGCCCATGGGAGGCAGGTCTAAGTCGCCTACCGGTTTATGCCACTGACCCAAGTCCAGGTCACATCCACTGAATTACAACCTCGAAGAAGCGTTATCAAAATCTTCATCAATATTCCGCTAGGAGACGTTATCGCCGGTAAAGAGACGCTACAGAGAGATAGGCAAAATAGAACTTGTCTAAACAGATAGACCAGTGGCGTCCCATAGCGATCATTGTTAGACCTTTTCCTTACCAAAAAAAAAAAAGAACAAAAAGGCGGTGCATTGCAGCAGGCCTACTGGGCCCATGCTAGGCAAGTCTAACTCGTACTCACTCATGTACCCGTTCTTATGATGGTACCTGTCAGTTTGTTCAACTCCTCCACTACTCAGAACTTTCCTAAATCCTCTCTAAATCTCAATTGATCCACCTTGCAACCAAATCTTTTTCTGAGAGCACCAGGGAACTTGAATAACACGGATAGGTAAATCCTGCCTACTTACCTACAAGAATTGCAACAGTACTCCTATCCTCCTCCCTCCCTACCTCCTTAAATTCATACCGTCCTACCTACAAGAATAACAAGGACGCTCTAAGCGTCCTCCCTCCCTACCTCCTTAAATTCATACCTTCCTGCCTACAAGAATTGCAACAATACTCTTAATATTATGCTCCAGAAAGCGTTACGTACAATTTCAAGTGAATAATTTTAAGACATACCAGTGGAGAGAGAATAGCCACGACGCTTGAGGCAGAACTAAACAAAATTATTCAAAGTCAAGACAACAGTGTACTATTATGTATATTAAGGATGATAGACTGCTAGGTATAACACCACTGAGTATAATAATAACAGGTCCCCCAAGGTTATACTCTCAGATTGTTTATAGTTGGTAAAGCCTCGTTTAGATTATGCGGCGCAGTTGTGGTTGAGTTTTTGCCTGTGAGATAAACTCTGATTCAACAAGTGATTTACCCGTGATTTACTTGTGATTTACCTGTGGTTTACCCGTGATTTACTTGTGATTTGCCTGTGATTTACATAATAGCTAAAGGTGCGTCAGAAAATATACAGGGAGGAACAAAGGTAATTCACTGAATCACCAGCCTTTCCAACGTTGACAAAGGAGACTGCTACTTCTATTATTACTACTACTACTACCACCTCTACTACTACTACTACCACTACTACTACTACTACTATTACTACCACTACTACTACTACTACTACTACCACTACTACTACTACTAATAATAATAATAATTAAACAGTAAAACCAATACAAATAAAACAGGAGAAAACGGAAAACGACAGAGATTACAAAAATAACTACTAAAGAACGTGAGAATCCGGGGGAAAAGTCACGTTAAAACGATAATGAATGGTCATGTTCTTATTGAAGAACATGACCTGACTTTATTTCGTTAGAAGGAGTCACTTTCCCTCTCCAAGATAACGTAACGGACCCTCACTGGGCCGGAAATAACTCCTCTCATAAAAAGTATATTGCAATTTGTTGCCGACACAAGATGGTGTTGAAGGTAGTGAGGGAGGAAGGAAGGGAGGAAGGTAGTGAGGGAGGAAGGAAGGGAGGAAGGAAGGGAGGGAGGAAGGAAGGGAGGGAGAAAGGGAGGAGTGAGGAGGAAGGAAGGAGGAAGGAGGAAAAGGGAGGGAGGGAGGAAAGAAGAGAGGTAGGAAGGAAGGGAGGAAGGAGGGAGGGAAGGAAGGGAGGAAGGAAGGGAGGAAAAGGGAGGGAGGAGGGAGGAAGGAAGGGAGGGAGGAAGGAAGGGAGGGAGAAAGGGAGGAAGGAAGGGAGGGAGGAAGGGAGGGAGGAAGGGAGGGAGGGAGGGAGGAAAGAAGAGAGGGAGGGAGGAAGGAAGGAAGGGAGGAAGGAAGGGAGGGAGGAAGGGAGGGAGGAAGAGAGGGAGGAAGGGAGGGAGGAAGGGAGGAATGAAGGGAGGGAGGGACGGAGGGAGGAAGGGAGAGAGAGAGAGATAGGGGGGAGGGAAGGAGTTGGAAAGTGTGTCTAGCAAATGTACTCACCTGTTTGTGATTGCAGGAGTCATAGCTCCTGGCCCCGCCTCTTCCCTGGTCGCTACTAGGTCCACTCTCTCCCTACTCCATGAGCTTTATCATACCTCTTCTTAAAGCTATGTATGGATCATGCCTCCACTACATCACTCTCCAGATTGTTCCACTTCCTGACAACTCCATGGCTCAAGAAATACTACCTAACATCCCTGTGACTCATCTGAGTCTTCAACTTAAAGTTGTGACCCCTTGTTGCTATGTCTCATCTCTGAAACATTCTGTCCCTGTCCACCTTCTCAATTCCTCTCAATATTTTATATGTCATTATCGTGTCCTCCAGTGTTGTCAGGTTGATTTCCTTTCACCTCTCTTCGTATGTGTGTGTGTGTGTACTCACCTAATTGTACTCACCTAATTGTGGTTGCAGGGGTCGAGACTCAGCTCCTGGCCCCGCCTCTTCGCTGTCTGCTACTGGGTCTCTGCTCTCCCTGCTCCATGAGCTTTATCATACCTTGTCTTAAAACTATGTATGGGTCCTGCCTCCACTATATCTTTCTCTAGTCCATTCCACTTCCTGACTACTCTGTGGCTGAAGAAATGTTTCCTGACATCCCTTTGACTCATCTGAGTCTTCAGCTTCCAGTTGTGTCCCCTTGTTTCTGTGTTCCCTCTCTGAAACAACCTGTCACTATCTACCTTGTCAATTCCCCGCAGTATTTTGTATGTCGTTATCATGTCTCCTCTGACCCTTCTTTCCTCCAGTGTTGTTAGTCCTATTTCCCTCAACCTTTCTTCATAAGACAGACCCCTGAGTTGTGGAACTAACCTTGTCGCAAACCTTTGCACTTTCTCTAGTTTCCTTACGTGCTTGACCAGGTGTGGGTTCCAGACTGGTGCTGCATATTCTAGTATGGGCCTGACGTACACGGTATACAGTGTCTTGAACGATTCCTTGTTAAGGTAACGGAACGCTAATCTAAGGTTTGCCAGACGCCCATATGCTGCCGCAGTTATCTGGTTGATGTGTGCCTCCGGAGACGTGCTAGGCGTTATATTCACCCCAAGGTCTTTCTCCTTTGCCCTTCTCCGATCCTCATGACTTTGCATTTGGAGGGATTGAATTCGAGAAGCCAACTGCTAGACCAGATGTCGAGCTTGTCCAGGTCTGTTTGCAGCCCTGCCTGGTCCTCTTCCGATGTGATTCTCCTCATTATTTTCACATCATCCGCGAATAGAGACACTTCTGATTCTATCCCGTCCGTCATGTCATTTACATATACCAGGAATAACACTGGTCCTAGGACTGACCCCTGCGGTACACCGCTCGTCACAGGCGCCCACTGTGATACCTCACCACGCACCATGACCCGTTGTTGCCTCCCTTTGAGGTATTTCCTGATCCATTCCAGTGCCCTTCCTGTTATACCTGCTTGTTCTTCCAACTTCTTTACTAATCTCATGTGAGGAACTGTGTCGAAGGCCTTCCTGCAGTCCAGGAAAATGCAATCAACCCACCCTTCTCTCTCCTGCCTTACCTCTGTTACTTTATCATAGAACTCTAGGAGGTTTGTTACACAGGATTTGCCTTCCCGGAATCCGTGCTGTCTGGTGTTTATTATCCTGTTCCGCTCAAGGTGTTCCACCATTCTTTTCCTGATGATTTTCTCCAGGACTTTGCACACTATACATGTAAGTGACACCGGTCTATAGTTTAGTGCCTCTTTTCTGTCTCCTTTTTAAAAATGGGGACTACGTTGGCCTTCTTCCATACCTCAGGTAGCTGCCCAGTTTCAAGGGATGTGTTGAATATTGTGGTAAGTGGCACACTCAGTACCTCAGCTCCTTCCCGAAGAACCCACGGGAAGATATTGTCCGGACCCATCGCCTTTGAGGTATCGAGGTCACTGAGTAACTGCTTCACTTCCTCCTCAGTTGTGTGTATGCCCTCTAGCACTTGGTACATCCCTTGTTGGTGACGAACCATGTCCTGTCTACCCAGCTGCCTTCCTTCCTCCATTGTGAATACTTCCTTAAACCTCAAGTTGAGCTCCTCACATACCTCTTGATCATTACTTGTGAGTTCCCCATCTTCTCTCCTCAGCCTTATCACCTGGTCCTTGACTGTTGTCTTCCTTCTGATGTGACTGAACATCAGTTTCGGGTCGGACTTAACTTTCGATGCTATGTCGTTTTCGTACTGTTTCTGGGCCTCCCTCCGTACTTGTGCATACTCGTTTCTAGCTCTTCTACTAATCTCTTTGTTTACTTGGGTTCTTTGCCTTCTGTACCGTTTCCATTCTCTGATACTCTGATTCTTTGCCTCCCTGCACCTTTGGGTAAACCAGGGGCTCTTTCTGGCCTTCCCATTTAAACATTTGCCTCTGGGTATAAACCGTTCCTCTGCCTCCTTGCTCTTTGCCCCTACGTATTCCATCATTTCATTTATTGTCAGTCCTTCCATTTCCCTTTCCCACTGGATGTCCTGCAGGAAATTCTTCAAGCCCGTGTAGTTTCCTCTTTTAAAGTCTGGTTTGTCTCTATCGGTACTGTTTCCCCTCTCCACCTGTTGCTCTACAATGTACTCAAAGCTAAGCACCATGTGGTCACTGGCTCCCAGGGGGCTCTCGTGCGTTATGTCTTCAATATCTGAGCTGTTCAGGGTGAATACAAGGTCCAGTCTTGCTGGTTCATCTTCTCCCTCTCTCTGGTCGTGTCCCTGACATGTTGGTGCATCAGGTTTTCCAGTACCACGTCCATCATCTTGGCTCGCCAAGTTTCTGGACCCCACGTGGTTCATGGTTCTCCCAGTCGATCTCCCTGTGGTTGAAATCTCCCATGACCAGTAGCTTCGCTCTGCTCATGTGTGCTTTTCTTGCCACCTCCGCCAGGTGTCCACCATTGCTCTGTTGTTCTCATCGTATTCTTCTCCTGGCCTCCTGCAGTTCTGTGGTGGGTTATACATCACTGCAATGATTATCTTATGCTCCCCAGACTGGATGGTACCTACTATGAAATCCCGTTCTCTACCCCCCTCCACTCCTACCATTTCCTCGAATCTCCAACGGTGCCTTACAAGCAGTGCGACCCTCCACCCCCTGCTCCTCCTATCTTTCCTCAGGATCTGATATCCCTGTGGGAAGATTGCATCTGTTACTGTCTCATTTAGTTTAGTTTCTGTGACCGCTATGATGTCTGGGGATGCCTCATCTATTCTTTCATTCCACTCTTCATACTTATTCGTAATTCCATCCGCATTTGTGTACCAAACCTTCAACCTTGTTTCCAATACTGTGGCCCTGGGGAGATCTTGGCGGGATGGGGGTGTGGGCAGGGTGCCCGCAGGGGGTTGGAGCATGGGTGGGGGTGATTGTATGGTTGGGGTATGGGCAGGTGGGGTGCAGCTTGAGGTGGGGGGGGGGTAACTGTGACGGTGGGTTTTCATTTGCTAGGGTGGGGACAGGAGGCCTGATAAGTGGGTGTGGTGCTAGAGTGTATGGGTGTCGTGGGTTGTTTGTGATATGAGGCCCGCTGAGGGTATTTCCAGTGTGTGTGTTTGTCCTGCTTGGGCTTAGTGTCCTCCGTATCTCGCTGTCTCCCCTCCCCCCTCTCTTCTCCTTCTTATCCTCTCCTCCGGGCCTCCCTTTCTTCCTGTGTTCTGTCTCGATCTAGATATACATTCCGGTACCCTGGTTCGTCCTCAGCCGAGCTTTCTCTTGCAGGATCATGGTGCGTGCTGATTCTGCCTTGAATATTACCTTGAGGGGTCGATTTCTTCCCTTTGTGTACCACCCGATTCTCCGAAAATTTGTCACTTGGGATGAGTCTCCCCCTATTGCTAGCATGATACCATCGATCTGTTCTGTCTCCTCCTGTTTCCTTCTGTCGTGGGTGTCTCCTTCGACTTCCTTCAGGCCATAGATGAAAATCGACTTCTCCCTTTCCTCCTCCCACTGTGTCTCCCATTGCCTTGTCAAAGGTGCATTATCCTCTCCCGGTGCTGTCATGAATGTATTCCCCGTGTTCCTTTGTGTGTCCGGTCTGCTCTTACGTCCCTGTCCGCTGCAGTGTGTTGTTGGGGTCTCCATGTTTAGCGTGTCTGCTGTTTTGTCTACCCTCTCATATGTTGTTTCTGTGCTCCAATTCGTTGTTCCTGTGGTGCTCTTCGTGACCCTGGCTGCTTCTTCTATATCCCTCTCGTGTGTTGTTATCCTGCTCGTCTTGCTTCGGGCCCCATGTGTGCCTGCCAGTGCCTGTGTGTACCCGAGTTCTCCTCCTTTCTCCTCATTCCCTTTGGCTGTGCCTGGTGCACAGGCCCCAAGCGTTGTTTCCTGCCAGGTACTGTTGTCTCTATTCTGTGTCAGTCCCTGCAGCTTCTCTTCTAGGGTCTGGATCCTGGCTTCCGCTTTTTTGGCTTGCATTACCCATTTTCTACTCTCCTCAGCTATCCTCTTCTCCATTCCCTCGCTGATCACCAATATCTTCCTCTCCCATTCCTTCTCCCTTCTAGAAAATTCCTCCTCCCACTGTTGCCTTCCCTGATGGGTAGGACAGTGCCTGCACTCTGAAGGAGGGGTGGAGGTGGATAGGACAGTGCCTGCACTCTGAAGGTGGGGTGGATGTGGGTAGGACAGTGCCTGCACTCTTAAGGAGGGGTGGAGGTGGATAGGACAGTGCCTGCACTCTGAAGGAGTGGTGGAGGTGGGTAGGACAGTGCCTGCACTCTGAAGGTGGGGTGGAGGTGGATAGGACATGCCTGCACTCTGAAGGAGGGGTGGAGGTGGGTAGGACAGTGCCTGCACTCTGAAGGAGGGGTGGAGGTGGGTAGGACAGTGTCTGCACTCTGAAGGGGGGGTTGAGGTGGGTAGGACAGTGCCTGCACTCTGAAGGAGGGGTTGAGGTGGGTAGGACAGTGCCTGCACTCTGAAGGAGGGGTGGAGGCGGGTAGGACAGTGCCTGCACTCTGAAGGAGGGTGGAGGCGGCTAGGAGAGTGCCTGCACTCTGAAGGAGGGGTGGAGGTGGGTAGGACAGTGTCTGCACTCTGAAAGAGTGGTGGAGGTGCGTAGGACAGTGCCTGCACTCTGAAGGAGGGGTGGAGGTAGGTAGGACAGTGCCTGCACTCTGAAGGAGGGGTGGAGGTAGGTAGGACAGTGCCTGCACTCTAAAGGAGGGGAGGTGAGTAGGACAGTGCCTGCACTCTGAAGGAGAGGTGGAGGTGGATAGGACAGTGCATGCACTCTGAAGGAGGGGTGAAGGTGGGTAGGAGAGTGCCTGCACTCTGAAGGAGGGGAGAGGAGGTGGGTAGGACAGTGCCTGTCCTCTGAAGGAGGGTGGAGGTTGGTAGGACAGTGTCTGCACTCTGAAGGAGTGGTGGAGTGGGTAGTACAGTGCCTGTACTCTGAAGAAGGGGTGGAGGTGGATAGGACAGTGCCTGCACTCTGAAGGAGTGGTGGAGGTAGGTAGGACAGTGCCTGCACTCTGAAGGTGGGGTGGATGTGGGTAGGACAGTGCCTGCACTCTTAAGGAGGGGTGGAGGTGGATAGGACAGTGCCTGCACTCTGAAGGAGTGGTGGAGGTGGGTAGGACAGTGCCTGCACCCTGAAGGTGGGGTGGAGGTGGATAGGACATGCCTGCACTCTGAAGGAGGGGTGGAGGTGGGTAGGACAGTGCCTGCACTCTGAAGGAGGGGTGGAGGTGGGTAGGACAGTGTCTGCACTCTGAAGGAGGGGTTGAGGTGGGTAGGACAGTGCCTGCACTCTGAAGGAGGGGTTGAGGTGGGTAGGACAGTGCCTGCACTCTGAAGGAGGGGTGGAGGCGGGTAGGACAGTGCCTGCACTCTGAAGGAGGGGTGGAGGCGGCTAGGAGAGTGCCTGCACTCTGAAGGAGGGGTGGAGGTGGGTAGGACAGTGTCTGCACTCTGAAAGAGTGGTGGAGGTGCGTAGGACAGTGCCTGCACTCTGAAGGAGGGGTGGAGGTAGGTAGGACAGTGCCTGCACTCTGAATGGAGGGGTGGAGTAGGTAGGACAGTGCCTGCACTCTAAGGGAAAGGGGGAGGTGAGTAGGACAGTGCTTGTACTCTGAAGGAAGGGTGGAGATAGGTAGGACAGTGTCTGCATCTGAAGGAGGGGTGGAGGTGGTAGGACAGTGCCTGCACTCTGAAGGAGGGGTGGAGGTAGGTAGGACAGTGCCTACCCCTTTTCTAAAAGGAAGGAAGGGTGGAGGTAGGTGCAGGACAATGCCCTGCACCTGAAGGAAGGGTGGAGGTAAGTAGGACAGTGCCTGCACTGTGAAGGAAGGGTGGAGGTAGGTAGGACAGTGCCTTACACTCTGAAGGAGGGGTGGAGGTAGGTAGGACAGTGCCTGCACTCTGATGGAGGGGTGGACGTAGGTAGGACAGTGCCTGCACTCTGAAGGAAGGGTGGACGTAGGTAGGACAGTGCTTGTACTATGAAGGAAGGGTGGAGGTAGGTAGGACAGTGCCTGCACTCTGAAGGAGGGGTGGAGGTAGGTAGGACAGTGCCTTCAACACCTTGGTATCTTTACTGATAAACGAGAACCCTGTACAACACCTGGGTATCTTTACTGATAAGCAATACCCATGTACAACACCTGGGTATCTTTACTGATAAACAAGACCCCTGTACAACACCTGGGTATCTTTACTGATAAACAAGACCCATGTACAACACCTGGGTACATTTACTGATAAACAAGACCCATGTATAACACCTGGGTATCTTTACTGATAAACAAGACCCATGTACAACACCTGGGTATCTTTACTGATAAACAAGACCCATGTACAACACCTGGGTATCTTTACTGATAAACAAGACTCATGTACAACACCTGGGCATCTTTATCGTGAAGTTGATCTATCCAACCATCTTCTAATAAGAAATAAAGGCTATTGGTTGGCGAAACGTCTTGACAATAAAGGTAGTCAAGTGTTGCACACACGTCTCTCATACATTAACCTGTGAGTATCATATACCAGAAATATAATAATATATTCTGTCGTTCAGTATATCCAAGTTAATGTTTTGGTTTAGTATATTCATTATTTATGATTTTTTTTTCACTTTAAAGTTATTGAAGCATTTATCAGCGGCCTGCCTTACAGTGAACTTTTATGCTGTTTTCCAATAAAAGCTTTGGAAGTGACTGTATTCTATTGTTTTTGTTATGTTTCTATTTGGAGGTCTATCACATCATCCCTCCAGTTCTATCACTGAAGACAGTTATTGTGGATATGGGCACTTGAGTTAAGAGGGTTATCAAAGCCAGCTATGGGCCAGTAGGCCTGCTGCAGCGTTCCTCCTTTCTTATGTTCTGTCCAGGAGGTGGCTTGTCCATGGGCGCCTGTCCGGGAGCTGCCTTGTCCATGGGCGCCTGTCCGGGAGCTGCCTTGTCCATGGGCGCCTGTCCGGGAGGTGCCTTGTCCATGGGCGCCTGTCCGGGAGGTGCCTTGTCCATGGGTGCCTGTCCGGGAGCTGCCTTGTCCATGGGCGCCTGTCCGGGAGGTGCCTTGTCCATGGGCGCCTGTCTGGGAGCTGCCTTCTCCAGAAATTACACTTCCCTTTACACAAATAACCATAGGAGAATGGAACTTATGACGACGTTTCGGTCCGACTCGGACCACTAACTGTGTATTGTTCCAGTCACAGTATTGTGTCTTTCTATTCTTTATAATTCCCTTCAATTACTTCTAACGAAAAGTGTGAGTTTAGAACATAAGACCATAAGAACTGAGGGAACTGAAACACAGTCATGAAGCCTAGCACCTATATACCTTATATAAGAATGGAGGAACATTGCAATAGGCCTACTGCCTATACTAGGCACGTCCTTATCAAGACCACACATTCCCACCCACGTATTTGTCCAGCCTTTTCCCAAAGCTGGACAATTTAGTACTTGAGGCACTAATCAAACTCACGCCTTTTCACTCATATATTTGTCCAGTCTCTTTTTAAAGCAGATTGTTCCAAGCCAGTTGGTGCTGAGTCACTTATCACTTATCACACAAACACTCAGACCACTGAGTTACGGGACACACAAACACTCAGACCACTGAGTTACGGGACACACAAACACTCAGACCACTGAGTTACGGGACACACAAACACTCAGACCACTGAGTTACGGGACACACAAACACTCAGACCACTGAGTTATGGGACACACAAACACTCAGACCACTGAGTTACGGGACACACAAACACTCAGACCACTGAGTTACGGGACACACAAACACTCAGACCACTGAACTAAGAGACACGTTTCAAACAGGATGAGACTCACCTGTGAGGTAGGATGGACGTGGGCTGCCAAGCAGGTGACACAGACCAGTGCCATTCTCATGACACACACACTGGCACTCATCCTAAGGGCATGAAAATGCATATATAAATAATTTTTAAAAAGATAAATTCGGGGATGAGGGGAAGCAGGGAAAGAGGAATGGAGAGAGAGGGGAAGCAGGAGTATATGCACACACACAGGGCCAGGAGCTATGAATCGACCTCTGCAACCACAACTAGGTGAGTACACACACATACACACAACACACACACACACACACACACACACACACACACAATCATGAGGGGGGCCATGAATCGACCCTGCAACCACAAATAGGTGAGTACACACACACACACAGGGATCAACAAATGTACCTGGGTAGTTACAAAAGGAAGTTACGTACACAGACACATCTCTGCTAACTAAACTGTTTTATGAGGTAGTAAGGTAAAAGATGAAAGAAGAAATACTACTACTACTACTACTACTACTACTACTACTGCCACTACTACTACTACTACTACTACTTACTACATCTAATAATACTACTACTAATACTACTGCCACTACTACTACTACTACTACTACTAATATAATAATATAATACTACTACTACTACTACTACTACTACTACTACTACTAATACTACTAATACTACTACTATACTACTACTCTCTACTACTACTACTACTACTACTGCACTCTACTACTACTACTACTAATCTACTACTACACTACTACTACTCTACTGCCACTACTACTACTACTACTAACTACTACTACTACTACTACTACTATACACTACTACTACTACTACTACTAATACTACTACTCTACTACTACTACTCTACTTACATACTCCATACTACTACTACTACTACTACTATACTACTACTACTACTACTACTACTACTACTACTACTACTACTACTACTACTACTATATACTACTAATAATAATTAATAATACTAATATACTACTACTACTACTACTAATAATAATAATAATAATACTAATACTACTACTACTATACTATATACTAATAATAATAATAATAATAATAATAATAACTATAATAATAATACTAATACTAATAATACTAATAATACTAATAATAATAATAATAATAATAATAATAATATTAATAATAATAATAATAAGAAAATAAGAACAAAAAAGAGAACATGCAACGCCTACTGGCCCATACTTGCAGGTCCATATCAAAACCAACCACCAACAAAAATATTTGTGCAACCCATCCCCATCGCCATCCAAGCAAGAAGCCCCGACAACACCCCTCACCCCCCCAACAACTGTGCAAGTCCCGTTCAGCACCAACCCCTCTCACTCACAACCCCTCTCACTCACAACCCCTCTCACTCACAACCCCTCTCACTCACAAGAACACAGAAATAAGGAACACTACATCAAGCCAACTGATCCACACTAGGCAAAACCCAAAACCAATTCCACAAACAAAAACTCCTATCCAACCCACCTACTCCATCCATGGAATATGCTTTGATAATCAGGGCACTATAAAATAGGGTACTGAAGGAGCTGAAGCACCTGGTCCATCACCAGGGCACTGAATAAGCCGAAGCACCTGGTCCATCACCAGGGTACTGAGGGAGCCGAAGCACCTGGTCCATCACTAGGGTGCTGAGGGAGCCGAAGCACCTTGTCCATCACCAGGGTACTGAAGGAGCCGAAGCACCTGGTCCATCACCAGGGTACTGAAGGAGCCGAAGCACCTGGTCCATCATTAGGGTACTGAGGGAGCAGTAGCACCTGGTCCATCACCAAGGAACTGAATGAGCCTAAGCACCTGGTCCATCACCAGGGTACTGAGGGAGCCGAAGCACCTGGTCCATCACCCTAGCACCTGGTCCATCACCGATAATAATATGAAGAATAAATAAATAAAATAACAAACCCAATAACCGAGCAATGGAGGTGGTGCCAGACATAATAGCTATCACAGAGACGAAATTGAGAGGAACTATACACAGTACGATATTCCCAGCATGGTACTTAATAATGAGGATGGAATGAGGAGATGATTTATGCGTTTATGTGAAGTAGTTAGCTTTCATCCCCCGTCCACTAAAAACATCGACAAGGTAACTAGACGACACGGAATAAATGAATGAAACTCCGAGGCAGGAGATGCAACACAAACGTGCAAAGGGCCTGTTGGCGTTCCCTGACACAGAGAACAGTTAAACGGATCAACCTGAGAGGTTGTAGGTATAAACAGAATACAGGCCTCTCAGAAATGGCTCGCCAGCCTCTTATAGAATGTCGGGATTTTATTGGATTCGACGAAAACGCATTAGGAGGCGTTAGAGAGACACACACCTCCAGCCAGGGGGCAGCAGCAGGTGGGGAAATTGATTGTCCAACAGCAACAGCAAGAGTAACTGTATCAGGAACAACAATAACAGCAGCAGCAACAACAGCAGCAGCGGCAATAACAGCAGCAGCAGAGTTGAGTTTAAGCACTGCATTAAAACTTATCACATTTCTTAAGCACGTTTCATTTACTGCATGACAGTTATTCTTACTCGTCATTTTCAGGGCGGCATTGCAGCTGGAGGGTGGGGAGAGAGCCTTCTGCTTCACCCTCCTTGACCGACCAGACACAGATGGATATAGTAGGGAACTTTCCTAACCAGGAACTGTGACACAGAATTCCCTTCACATAGTTCTGTGCACCAAATGAATACCCTCGTGGTACTATGAACCCTCCCTCCCTGTTTCCTGGGAGTGGCTCTGCTCCCTTCCTCCCTCCCTAGGGAGGCTAGGCTCCCTCTTACAGGATGAATATAGCCTTGAAGGGTCGCTGCAGATCAAGGGTGTAGGATCCCTGTCCAGTCTGTCTTGATCCACTCACCCACCCACTAACCCTCCCACTCACCCACACACTAACCCACCCACTCACTCACCCGCTAACCCTCCCACTCACTCACCCACCCAATAACCCACCCAGTAACCCACCCACTCACCTACCCACCCACTCACCCAACAACTCACATACCCACCTACCTTCTCAAAACCCACCCACCCACTCACCCACCCAATAACCTACCCAGTAACCCACCCACTCACCTACCCACCCACTCACCCACCCACTCACCCACCCACTCACCTACCCACCTACCTTCTCAAACCCACCCACCCACTCACCCACCCAATAACCTACCCAGTAACCCACCCACTCACCTACCCACCCACTCACCCACCCACTCACCCACCCACTCACCTACCCACCTACCTTCTCAAAACCCACCCACCCACTCACCCACCCAATAACCTACCCAGTAACCCACCCACTCACCTACCCACCCACTCACCCACCCACTCACCCACCCACTCACCTACCCACCTACCTTCTCAAACCCACCCACCCACTCACCCACCCAATAACCTACCCAGTAACCCACCCACTCACCTACCCACCCACTCACCCACCCACTCACCCACCCACTCACCTACTCACCTACCTTCTCAAAACCCACCCACCCACTCACCCACCCAGTAACCCACCCAGTAACCCACCCACTCACCCACCCACCCACTCACCCACCCACCCACTCACCCACCCTTATCAACATCTCCCTATTCTCTCAGAGAATAGGAAAACGATAATAAAAATTATAATTATCATATTTCATAATAATTGTAACACCCACTTAAACCCATCAAATTAAAATAATAATAATAATAATAATAATAATAATAATAATAATAATAATAATAATAATAATAATAATAATGACGTATTGTTAATCACAAATTACTTTTGAAAAGTAGTTAGTAAAATATTAGTGAAAACAGTCACGAATTAATTACTTAGAAAAATATATGTGAAATACTCGTTAGAAATTAGGTGAATTATTACTTAATTGTGACCTAATTATCTACCTACTTATCTACTTGCCTACTTATCTAACTGCTTACATATCTACCTACCTACTCATCTACCTGCTTACTAATCTACCAACCTGCTTACTTATCTACCAACCTGCTTACTTATCTACCTACTTACTTACCTATCTACTTACTTGTCTACCTACCTGCTTACTTATCTACCTACTTACCTATCTGTCTACATACCTATCTATATACCTACCTACCTGTCTACATATCTACCTACTTTCCTACCCATTTACCTAACCCATTATCTACCTACTTATCTGACTACATACTTACGTAAATACCTGCAAACTTCCCTACCTGCTCTTTTGGCCAACTACTTACCTCTTTACCTACTTACCCACCTATTTATTAGAAAGTAAGAAAGAAGGAACACTGAAGTAGGGCTACCTACTTACCTACTCAGGCCCCTATTTACATACTCAGGTACCTATTTACCTACTCAGGTACCCACTTACCTATTCAGGCAACTACTTACCTACTCAGGCACCTACTTACCTACTCATGCACTTACTCAGGCACCTACTTACCTACTCAGGTACCTACTTACTCAAGCACCTACTTACTCAGGCACGTACCTACTCAGGCACCCACTTACGTACTCAGGCACCTACTTACCTACTCAGACACCTACTTGCACACTGACTCAACGACCCAGGAAGTGGTAGAGATATCTCACAAAACAAGAAATTAGAACAACACTGACACCAGAAACATTGTTGCGTCAGTGTTGCCAGACACACACTCCAGCGGTAATTACGACAGTGTAGCCAGAAAGAGGTAAGCTCCATGCTCATGACTGGCAACGATGGTGACAGTGTTGCCAGAGTGAGGTCAGCACCACACTGTTGTTGGTTATAATTCATCACTGCGCCGCACTATTGCCAGAAAAAAATCCTTCCCGTGCCTAAGTGTTGCCAGAACAGTGTTTGTTTTGAGAGGAATACATGCGTCGTCATCTCTTATGGTAACACTGTGTGTGTGTGTGTGTGTGTGTGTTCTCATCTGTGTGTTTATACAGTGAATGAGCTACAGCTCCTGGGCCCTGTCTCAACCATGTGATGGTGGTTGTGATGGGTGTGGTGGTGGGTATGATTACCAAACCATCACTTCTAGTCTTTCTACAACCATCACCACCACAACAACCATCACCACCACAACAACCATCATCACCACCACAACCATCACCACCACAACAACAATCACCACCACAACAACCATCACCACCACAACAACCATCACCACCACAACAACCATCACTACCACAACAACCATCACCACCACAAGAACAACCACCACAACAACCATCACCACCACAACAACCATCACTACCACAACAACCATCACTACCACAACAACTATCACCACCATAACAACCATCACCACCACAACAATCATCACCACCACAACAACCATCACTATTACAACAACCATCACCACCACAACAACCATCACTACCACAACAACCATCACCATCACAACAACAACCATCACTATCACAACAACCAACACTACTACAACAACCATCACCACCACAACAACCATCACCACCACAACAACCATCACCACCACAACAACCATCACCACCCCCACAACCATCATCACTACAACAACCATCACCACCACAACAATCACCACCACAACAACCATCACCACCACAACAACCATCACCACAACAACCATCACCACAACAACCATCACCACTACAGCAACCATTACCACCACAACAACCATCACCACCACAACAACCATCACCACAACAACCATCACCACAACAACAACCATCACCACCACAACAACCATCACCACAACAACCATTATCACCACAACAACCATCACCACTACAACAACCATCACCACCACAACAACCATCACCACCACAACAACCATCACCATCACAACAACGATCACCACCACCACAACCATCATCACCACAACAATCATCACCACCACAACAACCATCACCACCACAACAACCATCACCACCACAACAACCATCACCACCACAACAACCATCACCACCCCACAACCATCATCACCACAACAACCATCACCACCACAACAATCACCACCACAACAACCATCACCACAAACAACCATCACCACAACAACCATCACCACAACAACCATCACCACTACAACAACCATCACCACCACAACAACCATCACCACCACAACAACCATCACCATCACAACAACGATCACCACCACCACAACCATCATCACCACAACAATCATCACCACCACAACAACCATCACCACCACAACAACCATCACCACCACAACAACCATCACCACCACAACAACCATCACCACCACAACAACCCTCACCACAACAACCATTACCACCACAACAACCATCACTACACTAACTGTACAGTTGTTGACAGGTGTTTGTACAGTTGTTGACAGATATTTGTACAGCTGTTGACAAGTATTTGTACAGATGTTGAGTAGTTACTTATATAACTAATATATGGTTTGAGAGTGAAGATCTCTAGGAACATTTGCTGGTTGGCGTTGATGTCCCCGTGATAGAGAGAGAGAGAGAAGAGAGAGAGAGAGAGAGAGAGAGAGAGAGAGAGAGGGCTGTTTCCTAAGAAGGATTAGCTACCTTCAATTCTATCTGGATAGATGAGATAAAGTTTGATTTGGCTATGTAGATCTACCACTATTCCTACTACTACTACCACCATCAGGCCCTGGGTGTTTAACTGTCTCCTGAGTGACAGACACCCACGCAGCAGGTTTGTTAGCCCATGCTAGGCAGGTCTAACTCAGGTAGAACCCGAACCAATTCTGGAATTCCCTTCATTACAGACACCGCCAACACAGTTGCCTCTTTGAGTTCAACATTGCAGAGTGTGTCCACGATGGTATTCCTTGCAATACGCCAGCTACACTGTGCACTTCAAACACCCACAATTGTGTTGCACCTTCTGCCTCGAGGTTTCACATCGGTGCTACGCCTTTTTTACTCGTTTTTCCATCGTGAGTGCGCATACGAACTCCAGGAAGGCGGAGGACTGCGCAGGTAGGCCTATACTGAAAACGTAAGGTTCAGTCACCTATATGCGGGTGTTATATATGCATTCTACTGACCCATGCTAGGCAGGTTCAACTCACACCCTCCTCAGTGCCTTTAATTCTTCCTTGACATGGATTATCTTACACAGTTTCTCGCAACGTTTCTACAAGGTCTTCGTAGTCTTCGATTGTATGCAATTTGGCTTCCAAAACCTCGACAGCATATTCAAGATGTGCTCTAACAAGAGCCTCATAGTCACTATTGATGAATAAGGCACATACGCAACACTTGGGTATCTTCATGGGCGAAACGTATCGTCTGCGCAGCAGGCTTCTTCAGTCCAATACAGATGGATATAACACTGGAGACAGTCGTAGTAGTAGTAGTAGTAGTAGCAGTAGTAGTGGTAGTAGTAGTAGTAGTAATAGTAGTAGTGGTGGTGGTAGAATAATATCGTTCCAGACCATGGAGCTGAACTCTTCTCCAGGCTGAGGGACTGACCACCTCCAGTACTATTTCTCCAAGATTGATGGACTGATTACATCCTCTTCATTTCATTACCTCACCTGCTGCCTCCGTATTTGACTGAAGAAGCCCTCTGTGTGGGCGAAACACTTCATAACCAAGTGCTGCCCAAGTGTTTCATCCATCTAACTGTAGGTTTCTAAGCCATTAATATAACAAGACACTGTTTCGCACACTAGATTTTCTTGTTTGTAATCTCTCTCTCTCTCTCTCTCTCTCTCTCTCTCTCTCTCTCTCTCTCTCTCTCTCTCTCTCTCCTCTCTCTCTCTCTCTCTTTCTCTCTCTCTCAAAGTTTCTACCTTCCTGTGTGTGAAAGATAGCTTCAGGCTCAAAACTTTCCACTTGTCAACATGAGAATGACGATGTTTCGGTCCGTCTTGGACCCAAACGCCTTCACTACTCCAGAAAATCCCATTCACTCACACGTGGGTCATGAGTCTCGCCCACCCAATACATTCTTCATTCACAAAAACGTAATGACACGAAGCTACTATCGTCGTGTGCGGCAGTAGTTCTATTGGACTATCCTTCTTTTTCCTGTCTTGTGGAAAAGACTTGGACCTGACTATCCTGGGCCAGTAGGTGTCCGGAAAAGAAGTCACAGAGGAAAAAAGGTCACAGAAAATAAGTCACAATTTTGGCTAAAAAAGGTCACGGGACTAAAATCACATTTTATTTAGGTTAGGTTAGGTTGTGACTTTTTTTTTCTGTGACCTTTTTTTCCTGGATCCGGTGATTTGGACGTGGCCTCGCATGGGCCAGTAGGCCTGCTGCAGTGTTCCTTCTTTCTTACGTTCTTAAAATCAAGCCCAGAGGAACACCAATCTTTCAAGGATGCTTGCCATCAAGGCAGGTGGTGCCTTGATGGCACCGAAGGGCTCTTGAAGGAAGGAAGTGTGTATGTCCTTACTTTCCTCTCCTTTCCCATGATCAAGCTTATATTTCTCTCAACAATACTGCCGATACTCCTCTTACTTTTTTTTCAACAATACTGTCAATACTCCTCCTCCTTTCTCTCAACAGTATTACCAATACTCCTCTTTTCTCTCTTAATCAATTCCTCCTCGACATTAAGCGGGAAAATCATTGGTCGGGGTCAAGAAGATGAAAGAAGTGAATGTAATATACAACCATTACTTTAATGGTACACACAATTCGTGTGAGGAAATCTTCTTAAACGAGTTTTGCTCTCTCTCTCTCTTTCTCTCTCTTTTTCACACACATACTATGTAACTAACCTTGCTACAGCCACGGTGGAAGAGACGACGACTTAGATCCCAGGACAACGTTGCATACCAATACTTCCTCAGTATTCGAGTGTTTATGAGTCAAGTATGTGTGTGTGTGTGTGTGTGTGTGTGTGTGCAGTGTCGTCGAGACAAAAACACAGGACGGGGGATGATTCGACCGCACATAAACACTAGTCACAAACACGTCAAGCCACTGTCAGAAAACACTGCAGGGGTCGTCCCAAAAGGATCAATAGCTGGGTCCTCCTTTGGCTTAGTGGGTTTTCGAAGGCTGGTGGCTAGGCCCTTCCTAGGCTAAAAAAAATCCAGAAGATTGTTCTTACACGAGAGGTGCCAAAGGGCTGATGGCTGGGTTCTTCTTAGGCAAGGTGTTCCCGAAGGCTGATGGCTGGGTGTTTGTAGGATAAAGGTTTCTTGTAGATCTTCCTTAGGCAAATGGTTTCAGAGGGATGATAGCTGAGCGCTTCGAAGACTAAGAATTCCCGGTCTTTCTTAGGCAAAGGGATCTCGAGGCATGATGGCTTGGTTCTTCTGAGGAACAGAAATTCCCAAGTGGAAGTCGCTGGACCTTCTTAGTCCGGGCTTCCCAAAGAGTAGTGGCTGGTAGGTTCTCAGGGTTGAGCGCTCCCGAAGTGGGTTGGTCTGCTTAGGGTCACACGCTAGGGACACTCCGCTGGTCTGAGGCTATCCCTGGCTGGCTTCCCGCAGCGAGAGGAGTGAACGTGTGCACCACACCAGGACTCCAGGGAAGGACTGAGCTCTGAGACCAGCCACACGGACAGTTATAAAGGGCGGGGAGTAGAGGCCTTGACTGTCCCTCAGTTCCACCACAGTGGTAGATGGAGCCACCACCACCAACAACACCGCCACAACACTGTCGAAACTTCGCTTCTAACGCAGTCAAAAACTTTGCCACTAGCACAATCTGAACCTCGCTTCCAACACAGCCAAAGCCTCACCTCTAATATGTCAAAACTTTGCCTCCATCACAGCTAAAAACCTCGTTTCCAACACAGCTAAAAACCTCGCCTGAACAATTTCCTAAAGAGTACTTCAAAACCTCCCAAACACCACCGTAACACCTCCCCCAACACCACGTCAAACACCTCCACCAAAACCACCTCAAACATTTCCCAAACACCATTGTATTGAGTTTGATATTGTTTTTCCACATTCCTCCTATCAAACAGCCATTGACAAGAAGGATCAACAGACCCTTATCTGGCCACGACAGATCCCATGTTATCGACTCAACTCCATCTTCCTGATCCTCTTCCTTCTGTTGAGAGACTTCGACTCTTGTCCCACGTCTCAAATCAATTAAAAACATCAAAACAAGAGCCACACAGAGGCCTGGGTCAAGGCACAAGTATCCTTCAGAATAATAACGTGATTGTGCAGGGTATTTCACTCGCAGGAGTCTTGTTTGTACGTCATGTCTGTAGTAAACGATAACTCGGGGCCTCCTACGAGTGAACACCCAGTATTTCTGTACGTAATGGCTTTCCATACGAAAAGTTGGTACAGGTTCAGCGACGGGATCAGAGGGAATGAGAGTACGTTTTAACTTGTGTTACGATAATACAAGTTACAATAACCACATTAACACCGTCTTAACACTTCCCCCAACACCACCTCAAACACCTCCCTTCAACACTACCTCAAACACCTCCCCAACACCACCTCAAACACCTCCCTTCAACACTACCTCAAACACCTCCCAACACCACCTCAAACACCTCCCCTCAACGCTACCTTAAATACCTCCCTTCAACACTACCTCCAACACCACCTCAAACACTCCCCCAACACCACCTCAAACACTCCCCCAACACCACCTCAAACACTCCCCCAACACCACCTCAAACACTCCCCCAACACCACCTCAAACACTCCCCCAACACCATCTCAAACACTCCCCCAACACCACCTCAAACACCTCCCCCCAAAAACACTCAAAACACCTCCTCCCAACACCATTACCTCTCCAGTACCTCGGGAAGGCGATGTCTTAACCTCCAACTCCGTCAATCTGAAAACACAAACAATAAACAACATTATTTATTTTTATATCGAGACTTCAAAAACAATGTTAATTTTTTTTAAATTTCAATGATGACTTATTTTTTTTTTTTTGCTATTAAAAACCCAGATGAATCCATGATTCATCATTTATCATCAATATATATATATATATATATAGGACTACCGTCCTGCCAGGTGACTGTGAAACAGAAACCTGAAACTGTTTTACATGATGGTAGGATTGCTGGTGTCTTTTTTTCTGTCTCATAAACACGCTGGATAACAGGTATATCTAGCTACTTCTACTTACACTTTAGGTCACACTACACTGGCATACACATGCATATATATACATACACACATCTAGGTTTTTCTTCTTTTTCTTAATAGCTCTTGTTCTTTTTATTTTCTCTATTGTCCATGGGGAAGTGGAAAAGAATCTTTCCTCCGTAAGCCATGCGTGTCGTATGAGGCGACTAGGATGCCGGGAGCAATGGGCTAGTAACCCCTTCTCCTGTACAAATCTACTAAAAACGAGAAGAATAAAAACTTTATAAAATTGGGTTGTCTGAATGTGCGTGGATGTAGTGCGGATGATAAGAAAGAGATGATTGCCGATGTTATGAATGAAAAGAAGTTGGATGTCCTGGCCCTAAGCGAAACAAAGCTGAAGGGGGTAGGCGAGTTTCAGTGGGGAGAAATAAATGGGATTAAGTCAGGAGTATCTGAGAGAGTTAGAGCTAAGGAAGGGGTAGCAATAATGTTGAAGGATCAGTTATGGAAGGAAAAGAGGGAATATAAATGTGTAAATTCAAGGATTATGTGGATTAAAATAAGGGTCGGATGCGAAAAGTGGGTCATAATAAGCGTGTATGCACCTGGAGAAGAGAGGAGTGTAGAGGAGAGAGAGAGATTTTGGGAGATGTTAAGCGAATGTATAGGAACTTTTGAACCAAATGAGAGAGTAATTGTGGTAGGGGACCTAAATGCTAAAGTGGGAGAAACATGCAGAGAGGGTGTAGTAGGTAAGTTTGGGGTGCCAGGTGTAAATGATAATGGGAGCCCTTTGATTGAACTTTGTATAGAAAGGGGTTTAGTTATAGGTAATACATATTTTAAGAAAAGAGGATAAATAAGTATACAAGATATGATGTAGGGCGTAATGACAGTAGTTTGTTGGACTATGTATTGGTAGATAAAAGACTGTTGAGTAGACTTCAGGATGTACATGTTTATAGAGGGCTACAGATATATCAGATCACTTTTTAGTTATAGCTACAGTGGGAGTAAAAGGTAGATGGGATACAAGGAAAATAGAATCAGTAAGTAAAAGAGAGGTGAAGGTTTATAAACTAAAAGAGGAGGCAGTTAGGGTAAGATATAAACAACTATTGGAGGATAGATGGGCTAGTGAGAGTGTAGGCAATGGGGTCGAAAATGTATGGGGTAGATTTAAAAATGTAGTGTTAGAGTGTTCAGCAGAAGTTTGTGGTTACAGGCGAGTGGGTGCGGGAGGGAAGAGGAGCGATTGGTGGAATGATGATGTAAAGAGAGTAGTAAGGAGAAAAGTTAGCATATGAGAGGTTTTTACAAAGTAGAAGTGATGCAAGGAGGGAAGAGTAAATGGAGAGAAAAAGAGAGGTTAAAAGAGTGGTGAAGCAATGTAAAAAGAGAGCAGATGAGAGAGTGGGTGAGATGTTATCAGCAAATTTTGTTGAAAATAAGAAAAAGTTTTGGAATGAGATTAATAAGTTGAGGAAGCCTAGAGAACAAATGGATTTGACAGTTAAAAATAGGAGAGGAGAGTTATTAAATGGAGAGTTAGAGGTATCGGGAAGATGGAGAGAATATTTTGAGGATTTGTTAAATGTTGATGAAGACAGGGAAGCTGTGATTTCGTGTGTAGGGCAAGGAGGAATAACATCTTGTAGGAGTGTGGAAGAGCCAGTTGTGGGTGTAGGGAAGTTCGTGAGGCAGTGGGTAGAATGAAAGGGTAAGGCAGCTGGGATTGATGGGATAAAGATAGAAATGTTAAAAGCAGGTGGGGATATAATTTTGGAGTGGTTGGTGCTATTATTTAATAAATGTATGGAAGAGGTAAGGTACCTAGGGATTGGCAGAGAGCGTGTATTGTTCCTTTGTATAAAGGCAAAGGGGGCAAAAGAGAGTGCAAAAATTATAGGGGAATAAGTCTGTTGAGTGTACCTGGTAAAGTGTATGGTAGAGTTATTATTGAAAGAATTAAGAGTAAAACAGAAAGCAGGATAGCAGATGAACAAGGGGCTTTAGGAAAGGTAGGGGGTGTATAGACCAAGTGTTTACAGTGAAACATATAGGTGAACAGTATTTGGATAAGGGTAAAGATGTTTTTGTGGCATTTATGGATTTGGAAAAGGCGTATGATAGGGTAGATAGGGGGCAATGTGGCAGATGTTGCAGGTGTATGGAATAGGAGGAAGGTTACTGAAAGCAGTGAAGAGTTTTTATGAGGATAGTGAGGCTCAGGTTAGAGTGTGTAGGAGGGAAGGGGACTATTTCCCAGTAAAAGTGGGCCTTAGACAAGGATGTGTGATGTCACCGTGGTTGTTCAATATATTTATAGATGGGGTTGTAAGAGAAGTGAATGCGAGGGTCTTGGCAAGAGGTGTTGGGCTAAAAGATAAAGAAGCAAATACAAAGTGGGAGTTGTCACAGTTGCTTTTGCTGATGACACTGTGCTTTTGGGAGATTCTGAAGAGAAGCTGCAGAGGTTGGTGGATGAATTTGGTAGGGTGTGTAAAAGAAGAAAATTGAAAGTGAATATAGGAAAGAGTAAGGTGATGAGGATAACAAAAAGAATAGGTGACGAAAGATTGGATATCAGATTGGAGGGAGAGAGTATGGAGGAGGTGAATGTATTCAGATATTTGGGAGTGGACATGTCGGCGGATGGGTCTATGAAGGATGAGGTGAATCATAGAATTGATGAGGGAAAAGGGTGAGTGGAGCACTTCGGAGTCTGTGGAGACAAAGAACCTTGTCCATGGAAGTAAAGAGGGAATGTATGAGAGTATAGTTATACCAACGCTCTTATATGGGTGTGAAGCATGGGTGATGAATGTTGCAACGAGGAGAAGGCTGGAGGCAGTGGAGATGTCATGTCTGAGGTCAATGTGTGGTGTGAATATAATGCAGAGAATTCGGAGTTTGGAAATTAGGAGGAGGTGCGGGATTACCAAAACGATTGTCCAGAGAGCTGAGGAGGGGTTGTTGAGGTGGTTTGGACATGTAGAGAGAATGGAACGAGACAGAGTGACTTCGAGAGTGTATAAATCTGTAGTGGAGGGAAGGCGGGGTAGGGGTCGGCCTAGGAAAGGTTGGAGGGAGGGGGTAAAGGAAGTTTTGTGTGCGAGGGGCTTGGACTTCCAGCAAGCATGTGTGAGCGTATTTGATAGGAGTGAATGGAGGCATATGGTTTTTAATACTTGACGTGCTGTTGGAGTGTGAGCAAAGTAACATTTATGAAGGGATTCAGGGAAACCGGCAGGCCGGACTTGAGTTCTGGAGATGGGAAGTACAGTGCCGGCACTCTAAAGGAGGGGTGTTAATGTTGCAGTTTTATAACTGTAGTGTAAAGCACCCTTCTGGCAAGACAGTGATGGAGTGAATGATGATGAAAGTTTTTCTTTTTCGGGCCACCCTGCCTTGGTGGGAATCGGCCGATGTGTTAATAAAAAAAAAATATATATATATATATATATCGGCGGGTATCGGCCATTTTTACGGTATCGGTAAAAAAGCGCCCGATACCAGCCGATACTTTCTTAAAAATGACAACATTAACACTCCACGTCACGATGGTGAGAGTTACACACACACACACACACACACACACAGGTGTGCCGGACACACAGGTAAAGCATTTACCACACACACAATATTCCTTGTTTGTATTCAAAGCAAAATGTTCCAGCTGCTTTGTTCCAGCTGCCTTGTCCCAGCTGCCTTGTTCCAGCTGCGCTGTTTCAGCTGCTGTGTTACAGTGTTACTGTGTTACAGTACTGCTGTGTTCCTGCTGCCTTGTTCCAGCTGCCTTGTTCCAGCTGCCTTGTTCCAGCTACCTTGTTCCAGCTGGAATATAACCCAGCGGTTTGGTTCAAATCGGCTTGTGTCTTACTGCTTGTTCAAGCCGGGTTTTTTCTAGCTGGTTCAGACTGTACTTGTCTGGCTCCTTTTACCTGTCTGGTTCCTTGTACCTGTCTGGCTCCTTGTACCTGTCTGGCTCCTTGTACCTGTCTGGCTCCTTGTACCTGTCTGGCTACTTGTACTTGCCTGGCTCCATGTACCTGTCTGGTTTCATGTACCTGTCTGGTTCCTTGTACCTATCTGGTTCCTCGTAACTGTCTGGTTCCTTGTACCTGCCTAGTTCCTTGTACCTGCCTAGTTTCTTGTACCTGCTTAGTTTCTTGTACCTGCCTAGTTCTTGGTATTGCTCTATCACCTATTTACATGCACCGCCTTCAGCCTCTCCTTCTACATATCACCGGTATAAGAGGACTGTTAGATAATTACCTGGTCGTTAGAGAGAAGCATCGTAAGAAGGAGAGATAACAAGGTGAGCAAACAGTATATAGTCCCAAACTTCCGCATTGTTTCTGTTAAAGCACTTAATGAGAGGTCCTCTTCCTCGTTCCTTTCCTTCAACCTGCTATTAGCCCTGTTTATTCCCCTCCATCTCATTTTCCTCCTATTCTTCTTATTCATTCTCCCCCCCCTCCTCCTCCTCCTCCTCCTCCTTCTCTTCTCTCTTTCTTCATCTTCCCAGAATGTTTATGTATGTTGCAGCTTCTTGTTAAACACACGGTTCTTACACAGGTGTTCAGGGCTAGGCGGGACAACACCTGCACCCTTCCCACTGTCACTGTATGATTCACAGTTCCACTGTTACAGCAAGATACAGGAAGGCACAGTACAACACCTACACCCTTCCCTCCGTCACAGCAAGATTCATAGTTCTCACTGTTACAGCAAGATACAGGAAGACACGGACACATCTTCACACCTCTCTAGTCACTGGAAGTTGGTGGGCGAGGCTGGGATACCCCATACCTATCACACACCTCCTGCCACTTCCTGTTAAGTGTACTCTGGTGGAGGAGGAGGAAGAAAGAGGAAGAAGAAGAAGTAGGAATCAGGAGGAGGAGGAGGAGGTGACAGCAAGAACATGACAAGAGGCCGGAAAATGACCCAACCTGAAGGGACCATGAGAGAGAATGAATTCCCAATAACAGTGTGAGATAAAGCTCTACACAGAGCGAGACAGAACTCTACATAGAGTGAGGTAGAGCTGGTTGTCCTTTGAGAACTAAGCTCAGAAGTCTTCCTTATCTCCTCGCATTAATGATGACGTAAGTGGTTATCAGAGAGAGAGAGAGAGAGAGAGAGAGAGAGAGAGAGAGAGAGAGAGAGAGAGAGAGAGAGAGAGAATGAGCTGTGTAGCAGCACTGGACATTGCTGGTGTTTTCGACCGAATATGGCACCAGGGACTCTTGGCAAAACTGCAAGCACTGGGGATTGCAGGCTCTACACTACGTCTCCTCAGTGATTACCTTCAAGGCAGATCTCTAAGTGTAGTTCTCAATGGGACAGAGTCAGCAAGACATCATATTGGTGCAAGTGTTCCACAGGGAAGCGAGCTTGGGTCATTGTTATGGAATGTTTACTTCAATGACCTCCTTCATCTCATCCCAGAATCCCATGCATATGCAGACGACTGTACTCTGACATTTACTTATTCAAGAGAGGAAATGCCAGCTGCTCTAAGTTACCTCAATCACCAGCTTACAGTTATATCAGCCAGAGGTAAACGATGGCAGGTCACATTTGCTCCTGAGAAAACACAGATGATGATGGTCTCTAGGCACCATGATGGTAATGCTGGAGCAGTGGTGAGAATGTATGGGAGTGTTGGTATCCGGGAACGAAGTTGATATCCTTGAGGTGAAATCTGACTCCAAACTGACCATGAAGAACCACGTTGTAAATCTTGCAAACAAGGCGGCCAGGAAGCTTACAGCACTTAGACGTATTTCGCATCTCCTCGACAATAGAGGTTGCAAGATTCTGTTTGAGGCAAGTACGCTCCCACCTTAAGTATGATCCACTTTCTTGGACTGCCTGCCCCCCGTCTCATATGAGACTGCTTGACAGATTAGAGAACGGAGCAAGACGACTCATCTCTTGCCTGGACCCATCCTGGACTGATCTGTCATTTCAGCAGAACCTTCAATACTGGAGGGATGTGTGTGTTCTTACTGTTGTATACAAGGCCAATATTGTCAAGGTATCACATTTGGCTTCACTCCGCGGACAGGTAAAAGTGAGTTTCTACACCACAAGACGGGCAGCAAGCAGCAACTTCACTCTGGCTGTAACCTTCTCCAGAAAATCATTTCATCTGAGATCATTTATTTCTAGGATGACTCGAGTCTAAAACATGTTCGTACAGCATAATAACATCAACGAAATAAAGTCAGTTGACTAAACTAAATCACTGGCCCACAGATGGCTCCAACTTCATCCAGTTCACTATTTGTATGTCTCATAACAATAAAAATGCTTTCAAATGAGTTGATGTAGGTAACAGCTCTTAGCTTGTAAATAAAGTTAAGAACCCTTAAATTAACCTTGCAAAACCTTGCGTTAAAGAGAGAGAGAGTGAGTGAGAGAGAGAGAGAGAGAGAGAGAGAGAGAGAGAGAGAGAGAGAGAGAGAGAGAGAGAGAGAGAGGTACCAATCATGAGGTGAGAAGGGTAGATGGGTAGTTTGGTAGAGTGGTAGAGGGAGGGAGAGAAGTGCGTTATGGAGGTGGGGATTGAAAGGGGAGGTGATATGTAAATTTTACTCTCCCTCCCTTCCCCTCCCCCTACACTTGTACCCTCCTCCCCCCCTTCCCTTCACTTCTACCCCTCCATTTTCCCTCCGGACACAAAAGATGTCTTCCAAGGAATCGTGAGTGTAATGTATTGCTATTAGACGTCTTGAAGTGATACTTCAGCCTCCTCCTCTTCCTCCTCCTCCTCCTCCTCCTGTTCTTCCTCCTCCTCCTGTTCTTCCTCCTCCTCCTCCTCTTCCTCTTCCTCCTGTTCTTCCTCCTGCCAGACACAGACACACAGACGGACACACAATATAAGGCATCACACACTGACTCGCCGAACCGTCAAAAAACACATCTGCAACCAAACCACGGAACGGGTGGGCTTCGAACCCGTGGCGATTGAGTCCTGAAACTCACAATGACGTGGGTTCGAAACACCGTCGGTTCCGTGGTTCGTGTGACGTGATTAAGAGTTGGGTATCTCTATTGCTGCAACGTTTCGCCTACACAGTAGGCTTCTTCAGTCAAATACAGAGGCAGCTGGTGTAGTAGTGAAATGGAGATGATGTAATCAGTCCGCCAAAATGGGAGAAATAATATTCGAGGTGGTCAGTCCCTCAGCCTGGAGAAGAGTTGAGATCCATTGAGCTGAACTGGAGAGAGAGAGAGAGAGAGAGAGAGAGAGAGAGAGAGAGAGAGAGTGTGTGAGAGAGAGAGAGAGTGTGTGTATGTGTGTGTGAGAGAGAGAGTGAGAGAGAGAGTGTGTGTGTAAGTGAGAGAGAATGTGTGTGAGTGAGAGAGAGAGTGTATGTGTGAGAGTGAGAGAGAGAGAGAGAGTGTGTGTGTGAGAGTGAGAGAGAGAGTGTGTGTGTGTAGAGAGAGAGAGAGAGAGAGTGTGTGTGTGTGTGAGAGAGAGAGAGAGAGAGGTGTGTGTGAGAGTGAGAGAGAGTGTATGTGTGAGAGTGAGAGAGAGAGAGAGAGTGTGTGTGTGAGAGTGAGAGAGAGAGTGTGTGTGTGTGAGAGAGAGAGAGAGAGAGAGTGTGTGTGCGTGTGTGAGAGAGAGAGAGAGAGAGAGAGTGTGTGTGAGAGTGAGAGAGAGTGTATGTGTGAGAGTGAGAGAGAGAGAGAGAGAGTGTGTGTGTGTGTGTGAGAGAGAGAGAGAGAGATAGAGTGTGTGTGTGAGTGAGAGAGAGAGATGATTTCCCCTTTTTTCTCTCTGTCTGTCTGTCTGTCTGTCTGTCTGTCTGCTCTGTCTGCTCTCTCTCTCTCTCTCTCTCTCTCTCTCTCTCTCTCTCTCTCTCTCTCTCTCTCTCTCTCACGTAAGGAACAAATCACCCAGTCACGTAGAGAGAGGTGAAACAAGTGTTCTCAGAAGCACTTAGTGAGGCTGGGTGTTGTGGGTATGCGTGTGGAGCGCTCTACCCACCCGGGCATCATCCCAACACGAAATTATAATGCCATCTTCTAGTGAAAAAAAAGATCAGTCATTATGTGTTATGAAGAATGAAAAAAAAGAAGAGAATTTCGAGGAACATCAAGAACAAGGTAGGAATAAGTCGATAGATTGTTATCTATTATCTATTTCTGTCTGAGAAACAAGAGCTGATAGATTGTTATCTATTGTCTATTTCTGTCTGAGAAACAAGAGCTGATAGATTGTTATCTATTATCTATATCTGTCTTAGACACATGAGCTGATAGATTGTGATCTATTATCTATTTATATCTTAGAAACAAGAGCTGATAGATAGTGAGTTAGTGAGGGTTAGTGAGAAGTGATGGTGTAGTGACCCGTGACATGTCGCATCACCTCACCTCCTGTCACTGCCGTTACTCGTCTTACTCTTCAGCTCTCTGACTTCCTTATTCCTTTTATTCCTTTTACTATTACCTACATCCGTTCCTCCCCCCTACACCACAACAACACTGGTCTACACCACCAGTAGGTCTGGTGTTCTCACTGCTTAGTTATTTCCTTTCTGAGGAAGTTAGGTTCAATGTTCTTCCCACTGGACCACTCCTAGACCACTGACGTAGGTGGGTGAATCTCTTGGCCCACCCTTTCCTCTCTCTCTCTCTCTCTCTCTGTCTGTCTGTCTGACTGTCTGACTGTCTGTCTGTCTGTCTGTCTGTCTCTCTCTCTCTCTCTCTCTCACACACACACACTTCCATGACCCTCGGTGCCTACCCGTGAAGAATCAAGGTCACTACCATACCTTAACTTGAAGCATCAAGGTACACAAAGTCTGAGCAGGATATATAAACACCGTGTGGTGTATGTCTCTCAGTATACATACACTGAGAGTTTACTCTAATCCCCGTTTTAGGGAGTGAAGTATTTCTTGACTGGAGGTGTAAATGGAGGACCCTCGTGTAGTCGATAGGCTTCAAACCTCATTGATTAACACAAAGTCACTGTCATGTTTGAGTGTTGCAAGTCTTGCTTGTTGATTACTTGTCATTGAAACGTTCCCCCTTTCCCCACGACAGACTTGATAGCGCTCAATCCTGGACGACCCTCAAGGGCAGTTCCTTGACGCTGGTGAGGGGCTCTTGATCTAGGGAATTGGATCTGTGCTCCAGTTCCATGAATTAAGCCTGAATGCCTTCCATATACCCCCCCTCCACAGGCGCTGCATAATCCTACGGGTTTAGCGCTTCCCCTTGATAATAATAATAATCAATCCTGGGCTAAATGTTTTGCGTAGAGGAAGTCTCAACGATGTTTCGAAGCGCCGCATCTTTCTACCTGGAAGTCAAGTTGAAGTCTGAAGTGTTTCCTAGAATCTAAAGTGATGTTTCGCTCTTCATACTTCTCGACGTTTTGAGAGATTAGCGGAGGACCCTGGGAAAGAATAAGACGCTGAATGTTTACCTGGATTTACATAAGCCATCATGGTTCTCTTAGACTCTATTGGGTGATAAGAGGCTTCAATTCTCTACTGAATATCGGGGCTTATATTGAGCCCTGATAGCTTAAAGAAAAGATTCTAAAGCACCACATGCATTTGGAGCATTGACAGATGCTCATTTGTTAAGACGTGTCAACAAAACACTATTCTCTCTCACACTGCTTTACGTGGGGAGAGAGATAGCAGGTATTTGGAAGTCTACACTGAGGCAATCTGGTAAAAAATAAACACAAATTCAATATAATACAATCCTTTATTGACCACGTTTCGCCCACACAGTGGGCCATATCAAGACACAAACAGATCTACCTGGGTAAAGAGTACAGGTAGATGTTTGTGACTTGATAATAAAGGATTGCATTAAACTGCATTTGTATTTATTTTTTCCATCGTGTCGGTATTTTATACCCTTTATCTCCAGCGAGGCTATCTGTTGAGAAGAGTTATCTACTTCTACCTCGATTGAAGGCTATCGTGTTATCTAGGTGTATGAGTTAAAGATAGTAAAACAAAAGGATCTGTAAGACTGCATAATTGTATAGGTCCTATAGGTCCTCTTTGAGCAAGTACACACTGATGAAGAGCCTATATAGAACCCAGGGTTTATATTAAATCCAGTGCCTATATAGAGCCCAGAACACACGGCAATCTTCTAAATTTGAGGTGGAGCGTGGGGAGTACTCACGCAGGCTCTTGCAAATGATTGGTTTCAAGTGATGGCGTCCCTCAGGGATCGCGCTGAGTTCTTGTTTTTTCGAAGCAGAGAGGAGGAAGGGAGGTGGAAGCAGGCGCCGGGGCTGTAGTCCTACGTTCCTGGGGGCGTAACATCCCTTACGTCACAAGGGAACGAGTTCCTATTACGAGGGGAATGACGCAGGGGAGTGTTCAGAGAAGTGGAAAAAGTGGGTGGGGTGTTACTTAGAAGGATTTTCAGTTTCGACGAAGGTCTCGGGTGCAAAATAGTGACATTATCCTCTGGTAGGATTCACACGGTGTGAGGATAGACGTGTGTGTTTCTCCAGCTGTGTGTACCAGTGGGAGTTTGCCGGTGCTCTAGTTTCCCTTTTTAGGCCATTGAGTTATCGATTAGCTGGCGTGATCTATGTTAATTTTGCCTGTTTTGGTATCATAAATGAACTTACTCGTAGTTTCGACTGACTTTTTCCCTAGACCATACGACGACTTCATTATTTTAGAGCTGTGCAAGATCGTCTCTGGGAACTGTCTGGATGTCCACCTTTCATGTGTGTTCACTCGTCTGTGTTTACTAGTCTGGTCCCTCTCATCTGTGTCTTTAGTTGCCGTCTATGTCCCCTGGCAGCCTTTCTTTGCATCTTCAACACCCTCTCCCCATTTACTCCGATAGTATGTCATGATTATGTCTTCTCTTGGCCTTTCTGTCTTCTAGTGCCGACGAGTCTCTACTCTCATCATGTCCTCCTCAGTTCTGGCACCAGTATCGTCACTAATCTTTAGATCTTAAGTTTATATACCTGGTCAGGTGCGTGTTCAATGGTGGAGCGGTATACACCAGGGTGAGGCTGACATAGGCCGTGTATAAATGACTCTTTGTTAAGGTCCCCGAATGCGCCTCTTAGTTCCGCTGGTTTTGAGCATTATTCTCAGGTTTAGCTGCTAGTTTGAGATCTTTATGTAGCCCGTACCCCTGCTGTGCATGGTAGTCAACACATACCCATGCTGTGGATGGTAGTCAGCACATACCCATCCTGTGGTGGTAGCCAAAAAATAGCAGAGGTACATACAAGGGCCAGGGTCCAGGGTCCAGGGCCCAGGGTCCAGGGCCCAGGGTCCAGGGCCTGGGCCCCAGTGCTGTGGTAGCTATACAAGTTACAGTGTCAATGAAGTTATACGGAATATACATACCCCCTATGATATGTTATCGTGTGATGCTCACTCCCAGGTCCTTCAGTTTTCTTCTCAGTGTCTGCCTTGCAAGGCTGTACTCCGTGTCTGGTTATCTCACATCCTTCCCTATCTCCTTACCGTGCATGTATCAGGATTGAATTCTAGTAGCCACTTTCTCGAACAGTTCAAACCAGCATGGAGTCTCTCCCTGTCCTTTTCGTTTATCTACCTCGTTTATGTACGTCAGAAACAGCTGAAGCACAAGCACAGATACATGGGGAACCCCACTCGTCACCTTAGCCCTCCTCCATACTTCCTATTCTCGGGGAATTCTCATACCCACTGGAACACCTTCCAGTTCGTAAAATACCCTGTTCTCTTGACTCACGAAATCGCAGTAACACGAACACACGATCGCAAACTACAAGCCAGGTGGCCCAGTGGTTAACGCACTGGCCTGTAGTTTTACGACTCACCCGTCATGGGTTCAAACCCCACCCGTACCGTGGTCTCCGTACACTGTTCTGTTAGTGGAGATTATGTTCTTCCCCAGGTCTCGGTCTCGGACCGGGCCTCCTGGGTTGGAAAGGAAATATTGCAGGATTAAGAACTGTTAAGAGGCCCACAGGCAGCAGATATATGTGTACATTGAATGTGGGTAGAATGTTGTAAGAGACTTGTCATCTTACGTGTGTTCATGTGTGTGAATAACTGCGCATTTACGTACGTGTGTGTGCGTTTGTGTAGGTTTGTTGTGCTCGTGTGTGTGTGAGGGGGTATATGTATATGTGTGTGTGTGAGTATTTTCTAAAAGGCTCCATCTGGAGCGAGTATAGCCTCTCGTTCGTCTCACGCACCTCAGAGTATACACGAAATGTTGAGTACTAAGGAAGATGAGTGACGGCGTCACATTCTGAGAGCTCCGCACCTTGTACACTCAACACACGACTCTTGAGGAGTTTTACAACACCTGAGTCAAGTCTGATTACGTAAGGAAGGAGTTGAAGTTCTAACGAACCGTGGACAGAGGCGAGCACGGTCGTATGTGAGAGAGAGACGGGGGGAGACAGAGAGAGAGAGAGAGAGAGAGAGAGAGAGAGAGAGAGAGAGAGAGAGAGAGAGAGAGAGAGAGAGAGAGAGAGAGAGAGAGATAGAGAGATTAACATGATGATTTGCCAAGAGATACACTGCTATACAAAATACAATAGAAAGACTACAAAAACATAGCTAGGGAAAAATGTTACTCCAGGTACTGACTACTGACGCAGACGGGAGAGACATGAATACTGCAACGTAAACAATGTCATTGCTGAGCCATGAAGCTCAGGTTTGATCTATTCATCATGTCTAGAAGCCATGAAGCTGTCTATCATATCTAGAAGTCATGAAGCTCAAGTTTGAGCTGTCTAACATGTTTAGAAGATATTAAAATAAGACTGGAGCTGTCAAACGTTTCCAGAAGTCATTCATGTCAGGTCTGAGCTGTCTATCATGTCTAAAAGTCAGTAAACTCAGACCGTGAGCTGCTGTCTAGCATGTCTAGAAAACCTGAAGGTTAAATTGCAGCTTTCTATCATGTCTAGAAGTCTTTGAGTTTAGGTTTGAGCTCTTTACCATGTCTAAAAATCATTAAACTCAGCCTAGAGCTATCTAACATGTTCTAGAAGTGATTCAGCTCAGGTTTGAGCCGTTTAATATACTTAGAATTCCTAAATCTCCTTTATTAATTATAAAGTGACTACCAGTTACCGTTGTGGCTAGTTTATTGTGCATTCTTATCTATCCTGTGGAGGGTAGCGAAAATACATATGTATACACAATAGGCCTAGGAACTAGGCCCCAAAAGGCTTAGCAAGAGTATATCTAGATTTATATCTACAATTTTCTTATCTGTTGCAAGTAGATTTAAAATATTTAGTATATCTGGTGTCTTATTTTCATTATAAGATACCTGTATATTTCACAAAGGTTATTATAATGTGTGTGGCAGACACACATCTGTGTGTCTGCCAAATTTCCAGAAGTACTTGCAGTGATTGATACGCACTTTGTCGGTTGTAATGCCTCACTTAACATGGTTGGTAGAGTTGTTGCTGAGGGAGGCGGCAACGAGAGCAGATGCAGCCCTGCCAGTACACTCCTGCTGACACCCAGTAAAGCGAGAAATTTCTTCTTGAGCCGTTGCCTTTGCAAGTGATTTAATCCCCTGGCTGTCTTCAAGACCCCTGACTGTCTTCAAGACCCCTGGCTGTCTTCAAGACCCCTGGCTGTCTTCAAGATCCCTGGCTGTCTTCAAGACCCCTGGCTGTCTTCAAGACCCCTGGCTGTCTTAAAGACCCTTGGCTGTCTTCAAGACCCCTGGCTGTCTTCAAGATCCCTGGCTGTCTTCAAGACCCTTGGCTGTCTTCAAGACCCCTGGCTGTCTTCAAGATCCCTGGCTGTCTTAAAGACCCCTGGCTGTCTTCAAGACCCTTGGCTGTCTTCAAGACCCCTGGCTGTCTTCAAGATCCCTGGCTGTCTTAAAGACCCCTGGCTGTCTTCAAGACCCTTGGCTGTCTTCAAGACCCTTGGCTGTCTTCAAGACCCCTGGCTGTCTTCAAGATCCCTGGCTGTCTTCAAGACCCCTGGCTGTCTTCAAGACCCCTGGCTGTCTTCAAGACCCTTGGCTGTCTTCAAGACCCCTGGCTGTCTTCAAGATCCCTGGCTGTCTTCAAGACCCCTGGCTGTCTTCAAGACCCTTGGCTGTCTTCAAGACCCTTGGCTGTCTTCAAGATCGTTGGCTGACTTCAAGACCCTTGGCTCTCTTCAAGACCCTTGCCTGACTTCAAGACCCCTGGCTGTCTTCAAGACCCTTGGCTGACTTCAAGACCCTTGGCTGTCTTCAAGACCCTTGGCTATCTTCAAGACCCTTGGCTATCTTCAAGACCCCTGGCTGTCTTCAAGACCCTTGGCTGTCTTCAAGACCCCTGGCTGTCTTCAAGACCCTTGGCTATCTTCAAGACCCCTGGCTGTCTTCAAGACCCCTGGCTGTCTTCAAGACCCCTGGCTGTCTTCAAGAGGAAGCTGGATAGGCACCTAAAGTCAGTACCTGTCATGCCGGGCTGTGGCTCGTAAGGCGGTTTACGTGCGGCTAGCAGTAACAGCCTGGTTAACCAGGCCCTGATCCACCACGAGGCCTGGTCACAGACCGGGCCACGGGGGCGTTGACCCCCCGGAACACCCTCCAGGTAGACTCCAGGTAAGGTATCACTAGTGATGAGCTTCTTGGAAGGGACTTGCGGGTAAGTCATATTAAATGATCATAAATTCCAGGTAGGTTGATATGTTGTTGTTGTCTACAGTGTTATTGTCTCAGAGACAGTGTTCTCTGACACTGTGACCTCAGCGTGTTACTGTCTCAGAGACAGTGTTCTCTGACACTGTGACCTCAGCGTGTTACTGTCTCAGAGACAGTGTTCTCTGACACTGTGACCTCAGCGTGTTACTGTCTCAGAGACAGTGTTCTCTGACACTGTGACCTCAGCGTGTTACTGTCTCAGAGACAGTGTTCTCTGACACTGTGACCTCAGCGTGTTACTGTCTCAGAGACAGTGTTCTCTGACACTGTGACCTCAGCGTGTTACTGTCTCAGAGACAGTGTTCTCTGACACTGTGACCTCAGCGTGTTACTGTCTCAGAGACAGTGTTCTCTGACACTGTGACCTCAGCGTGTTACTGTCTCAGAGACAGTGTTCTCTGACACTGTGACCTCAGCGTGTTATTGTCTCAGAGACAGTGTTCTCTGACACTGCTGACCTCAGCGTGTTGCTGTCTCAGAGACAGTGTTCTCTGACACTGTGACCTCAGCGTGTTGCTGTCTCAGAGACAGTGTTCTCTGACACTGTGACCTCAGCGTGTTATTGTCTCAGAGACAGTGTTCTCTGACACTGTTGACCTCAGCGTGTTATTGTCTCAGAGACAGTGTTCTCTGACACTGCTGACCTCAGCGTGTTATTGTCTCAGAGACAGTGTTCTCTGACACTGTGACCTCAGCGTGTTACTGTCTCAGAGACAGTGTTCTCTGACACTGTGACCTCAGCGTGTTACTGTCTCAGAGACAGTGTTCTCTGACACTGCTGACCTCAGCGTGTTACTGTCTCAGAGACAGTGTTCTCTGACACTGTGACCTCAGCGTGTTACTGTCTCAGAGACAGTGTTCTCTGACACTGCTGACCTCAGCGTGTTACTGTCTCAGAGACAGTGTTCTCTGACACTGCTGACCTCAGCGTGTTATTGTCTCAGAGACAGTGTTCTCTGACACTGCTGACCTCAGCGAGTATTGTTATACCTGAGAACTACCAGAGTTACAAACCTTGCAGGATTTGCAAACCTTGAAGGAGTTGCAAACCTTGCAGGTGGTTGCAAACCTTGCAGGGGTTGCAAACCTTGCAGGTGGTTGAAAACCTTGCAGGAGTTGCAAACCTTGAAGGAGTTGCAAACCTTGCAGGTGGTTGCAAACCTTGCAGGGGTTGTAAACCTTGCAGGTGGTTGCAAACCTTGCAGGGGTTGCAAATCTTGCAGGTGGTTGCAAACCTTGCAGGGGTTGCAAACCTTGCAGTGGTTTGCAAACCTTGCAGGGGTTGCAAACCTTGCAGTGGGCTGCAAACCTTGCAGGAGTTGCAAACCTTGCAGGAGTTGCAAACCTTGCAGGGGTTGCAAACCTTGCAGGGGTTGCAAACCTTGCAGGAGTTTCAAACCTTACAGGTGGTTGCAAACCTTGCAGGAGTTTCAAACCTTACAGGTGGTTGCAAACCTTGCAGGGGTTGCAAACCTTGCAGGAGTTGCAAACCTTGCAGGGGTTGCAAACCTTGCAGGAGTTGCAAACCTTGAAGGAGTTGCAAACCTTGCAGGTGGTTGCAAACCTTGCAGGGGTTGCAAACCTTGCAGGTGGTTGCAAACCTTGCAGGTAGTTGCAAACCTTGCAGGTAGTTGCAAACCTTGCAGGTGGTTGCAAACCTTGCAGGGGTTCCAAACCTTGCAGGTGGTTGCAAACCTTGCAGGGGTTGCAAACCTTGCAGGTGGTTGCAAACCTTGCAGGTAGTTGCAAACCTTGCAGGTAGTTGCAAACCTTGCAGGTGGTTGCAAACCTTGCAGGGGTTGCAAACCTTGCAGGTAGTTGCAAACCTTGAAGGAGTTGCAAACCTTGCAGGTGGTTGCAAACCTTGCAGGGGTTGCAAACCTTTCAGGGGTTGCAAACCTTGCAGGTGGTTGCAAACCTTGTAGGGGTTGCAAACCTTGCAGGGGTTGCAAACCTTGCAGGGGTTGCAAACCTTGCAGGGGTTGCAAACCTTGCAGGGGTTGCAAACCTTGCAGGTGGTTGCAAACCTTGCAGGTGGTTGCAAACCTTGCAGGGTTGCAAACCTTGCAGGAGTTGCAAACCTTGAAGGAGTTGCAAACCTTGCAGGTGGTTGCAAACCTTGCAGGGGTTGCAAACCTTGTAGGGGTTGCAAACCTTGCAGGGGTTGCAAACCTTGCAGGGGTTGCAAATCTTGCAGGGGTTGCAAACCTTGCAGGTGGTTGCAAACCTTGCAGGGGTTGCAAACCTTGCAGTGAGGCGAGAATGTAGGTCAAAAATGTGAGGTGAGTGAAGCTGCATGTTGCCACGGTCGACTACATTCCCGGGTCCAGTGTGTGGTCCACCAACCTGGTGTTGTTGATGATGTTGTTGTTGATGATGATGTTCTTGTTGTTGCTGGTGATGTTGTTCAAGCTATCATGCTAATGTTGATACTATTGATGTTGTTCTTGATGTTGTTGCTGATGTTGTTATTGTTGTTGTGTGTGTGTGTGTGTGTATGTACTCACCTATATGTGGTTGCAGGGTTCGATACACTGCTCCTGGCCTTGTTATTAGCCTCAGTCTCACGATTCTACCATTTTTCTACTTCATGGACCATGCCGTACCTCTCCTTAAAGCCGTGTAGGAGTTTGCTTCCTCTCGTCTGAATCATTCCACACATAGCCGCCCTGAGGTTCCAGAGGAATCCCCACGCACTTGCGTCTTCAACTACCGACGCAAGTTATTCAACTCCGTCACTGTCTGCCCCAATCAAGCTGAGTATCAATGACATTGTTGTCATGTCTCCCCTTGGCTTTTCTTTCCTCTAAGGTCATCAAGTTCAGTTTTTTTAGCCTTTCCACACAGTTCACTTGGGTCTATTTTTGTTGGGAACCTTTGAACTTTCTCTATTGTCTTGACTTCCATTATGAGACTCTTGACCCACGCTAGTTCTACTTAATTTAAAATAGGCTCCACTGACACATATATCGTATATAGGCTCATATATAACTTATATCTGAAATTTCCTAAAGGTAACTTTAGATTCCCATAAAGCAGAAATAATTTATTAGGGTGATGTTCGGCTCTTGTGATATGCTGGGCACTAT
Source organism: Cherax destructor (assembly GCA_009830355.1). Taxonomy (NCBI): domain Eukaryota; kingdom Metazoa; phylum Arthropoda; class Malacostraca; order Decapoda; family Parastacidae; genus Cherax; species Cherax destructor. Next base: position 39,413 of record WNWK01003317.1, on the reverse strand, counting down.
GCTCACCCCGAGGTCCTTCTCTTTGTGTGAAGTTTGCACCCTTTGTCCTCCGCATCTGTACTCAGTTTCTAGCACTGGTGCCTTGTGCCTTTGATATGCCTTCGATGAGTTCCGAGAGATTTTCTACTCCCGGAGCCCAGTCATGGACCAGGCTCGTTTGGTACTTGCCTGGTCAACCAGGCTGTTGCTGCTGGTGGCCCGTAGCTCCATATATCCATCACAGCCTGGTTGATCAGCCACACAAGTGACTATGTGCCAATAGTCACCTGTGACCAGTCTCACAGTTTGTATAGGTCATTTCAAGTCACTTATATGACCAGTCTCACAGTTTGTATAGGTCATTTCAAGTCACTTATGTGACCAGTCTCACAGTTTGTCCTGGTATTTTCTCAGTTTCCTGTGTGGGTTTTTTCATTCTCATTAATTTCCCACCATCCTCGCACAAAGATACATATGTCTGTATCTGTTGTGGAGCGTCTCTGCCATGTGTCAGAGACAGTATGTGTCTCAGTAGCCATCCCTGTGGCAGCCTCCCATGTCTCACCTACACTGATGTCATTACTGTTATTTACTCTCTCTCTCTCTCTCTCTCTCTCTCTCTCTCTCTCTCTCTCTCTCTCTCTCTCTCTCTCTCTCTCTCTCTCTCTCTCTCTTCTCTCTCTCTTTCCCCTGAGATCCAGTCTTCATCCAGAATGACCTTGTTCAAGGTCACTCCAGATCACGAGTGAACCTGCGTCGCCCATGTCACACATGAAGGTCACCCAGGTCACGCATGAAGGTCACCTAGGTTACGCGTGAACCTTAGCTAAGACTGAAGAAAACGTCACCCATCAAATCTGAAGGTCACCCGCCCCGGGTCACGCCTCAGCAACCCCATGTCAAGGCTGAACAAGGTCACCCGCCCCAGGTCACCCGCCCCAGGTCACACGTGAGCGACCCAGGTCAAAGCCGAACAAGGTCAAAGGAAGGTAATGCGGGCAAGACAGGACAAATAGGAGGGCAGGAGTGGAAATAAGTGTAAAGACAGTGTCCTTCCTCCTTCCAGGTACTTTCCTGGAAGTAGCATGCTGGAACCCGGTCCTTTACGAGAGGCTCTGGAAGAAAGGCAGGGGCCAGGGGGCAGGGGGCAGGGGGCAAGGGGCAGGGGGCAGGGGGCAGGGGGCAGGTGGCAGGGGGCAGGGGGGGTAGAATAGGTATTTCTTGGAGTGCTGTGGTACTCCCAAACTCCGGTATTTTTCGGTATGGTATTGTGCCCGGGGAGAAATTTCGGTACTGGGAAATTTCTTTGAGAACCGTGAGTACACAGAGTGGTGGTACTGTGTGTGTGTATTGTGTGTGGGTGTGTGTATGTGTGTGTGTGTGTGTATGTGTGTCTGTATGTGTGTGTGTATGTGTGTGTGTGTGTGTGACACCTGGGTATCTTTAGTGATGAACACACACACACACACACACACTGTGTCATTTCCACACCTTGCCAGTGTCCTCAGCACGGTAAATTAGACACATATGCAACACTTGGGTATCTTTATTGAGGAAACGTTTCGCCACGCAGTGGCTTCATCAGTCCATACAAAGAAGAATCGTGAAGAACAGGAGGAGTTTGAGGTGGTCAGTCCCTCAATCTTGAGTCGAATTTGTCAGTCCATCAATCTTGAATAGAATACAGCATATGTGCGTAGAGGAAGCTTATATACTGTAGACAGGAGAGGTGCAGCAGTTGTAGGAGGTGTCACATTTGTCCAATGTGGAGAGGTCGTGCCCAGGAATAGGCAAGCGAAGAAATCCCTGTATTAAGATACCAAGATGTTGCAGAGGGATTTCTTCGCTTGCCTATTCCTTGGGCACGACCTACTTCCACACTGGACAAATGTGACACCTCCTACAACTGCTGCACCTCTCCTGTCTACAGTATATAAGCTTCCTCTTCGCACATATGCTGTATTCTATTCAAGATTGATGGACTGACAAATTCGACTCAAGATTGAGGGACTGACCACCTCAAACTCCTCCTATTCTTCACGATTCTCCTTTGTATGGACTGATGAAGCCACTGTGTGGCAAAACGTTTCCTCAATAAAGATACCCAAGTGTTGCATATGTGTCTAATTTACCAACTCGTCGGTTCTCTGAACCATTCATTTACGTCCTCAGCACATTCATGTCCGCTCTCCGTCTCCAGTTTTCCCACGACGTTATTCCATATTTCATTCATTTCTTTCCACCTTCAGCTATCACTCTTCCTGATCTTCCTCCTCTTCCTATTCTGTTATCTAACAGCACAGACGCAATTAAAATTGCTACAGTAATAATAATAATAATAATAATAATAATAATAATAATAATAAGGCTTAGAAAGAGAGAGAGAGAGAGAGAGAGAGAGAGAGAGAGAGAGAGAGAGAGAGAGAGAGAGAGAGAGAGAGAGAGAGAGAGAGGGAGAGAGAGAGACTACATTTCTCACCATGAATATTGTCTGGCCAAATAAAGAACTCTCTCAAGGACGCTACTAGCATTCACTCTTAGTCCACTCACTTTTATTGTCCCCCACACTATATTTATTTATTCTTTACTCTCTCTCTCACTCTCTAAATCGATGCATATTTGAAAAAAAAACCAGTCAGTCGAGAATAGACCGGACATGCAACATTATATCCAAACAATATATGACTGGTATACCTACAATATGTCCCAGTTATCCCTGTAATTTATCCTAGGTATATATATATATATATATATATATATATATATATATATATATATATATATATATATATATATATATATATATATATATAACCCACATATCCCTACACGATGTCAGAATATGTAAAAATACGTATTTTTTTCATTTGCAAATTTGAAGTTAGAGAGAATGTGAGGCGTGAAGCAGCAGCGTGAAGATCACAGAGGTGCACCCACACTCTGACTATCCAAAATAGTCTTTGTTAGTCATAATTTTTGTGTAAATAGTCTTGAAGGAAAAAGGAATTTTCTCTCGACCCTTATAGGAAGTGGTGGTGGTGTGTGGTGGTGTGTGGTGGTGTGTGGTGGTGGTGGTGTGTGGTGGTGTGTGGTGGTGTGTAGTGGTGGTGGTGGTGATGGTGGTGGTGTTGGTGGGAGGGAGTCCTTGCACCATCAGTGTTTGTGGAAGGGAGTCCTTGCTCCATCAGTGTTGGTGGGAGGGAGTCTTTGCACCATCAGTGTTGGTGGGAGGGAGTCCTTGCACCATCAGTGTTAGTGGGAGGGCGTCCTTGCTCCATCAGTGTTGGTGGGAGGGAGTCCTTGCTCCATCAGTGTGGGTGTTAGGGAGTCCTTGCACCATCAGTGTTAGTGGGAGGGCGTCCTTGCTCCATCAGTGTTGGTGGGAGGGAGTCCTTGCTCCATCAGTGTGGGTGGTAGGGAGTCCTTGTTCCATCAGTGTTGGTGGGAGGGAGTCCTTGCTCCATCAGTGTTGGTGGGAGGGAGTCCTTGTTCCATCAGTGTTGGTGGGAGGGAGTCCTTGCTCCATCAGTGTGGGTGGTAGGGAGTCCTTGTTCCATCAGTGTTGGTGGGAGGGAGTCCTTGCTCCATCAGTGTTGGTGGGAGGGAGTCCTTGCTCCATCAGTGTGGGTGTTAGGGAGTCCTTGCACCATCAGTGTTAGTGGGAGGGCGTCCTTGCTCCATCAGTGTTGGTGGGAGGGAGTCCTTGCTCCATCAGTGTGGGTGGTAGGGAGTCCTTGTTCCATCAGTGTTGGTGGGAGGGAGTCCTTGCTCCATCAGTGTGGGTGGGAGGGAGTCCTTGCTCCATCAGTGTTGGTGGGAGGGAGTCCTTGCTCCATCAGTGTTGGTGGGAGGGAGTCCTTGCTCCATCAGTGTTGGTGGGAGGGAGTCCTTGCTCCATCAGTGACGTCCTTCACCCCAACCTTCACAATAAGTCATATTTTTTTCAATGCTCATTAATTCCTATAGTCTCTCCATCGCCTCTTTATTGTTTTCCTTTATTACCTTTGTTTACACTTGACAGAGGTGTAAACAATAGTGTAAAACACGGGAGAGGTGTGTGTAAATGTGTGGTGGTGTAAGGTGCTTCTATAAAAAAAAATTGTTTACACACGTCTAGCCTTGGCGACATCTCCTCCTCCCTTCTTTTCATCCCCTATCCTGCTGCCCCCTCTCCTCTCTATCCCCCACCCCTCCATCCTCCTGGTTGTGGTAGCCATTTACATCCCCGTTCTCTCTCTCTCTTTCTCATGCTCTCTCTCTCTCTCTCTCTCTCTCTCTCTCTCTCTCTCTCTCTCTCTCTCTCTCTCTCTCTCTCTCTCTCCACCGTTCATCATACATGCCCTCATCAAGTGAAGTCTTCTTCCAGTTTAGCCGCCCAGCCTGTTTTTCCAGTTCCCGGTGTCGTGTGTGTGGCACTGTGTCAAAAACCTCCAGACACCGTGGCCCAGTAGCCAGTAGTCTGCTGCCTGATACTAGCCACTCCGACATATAATTCATTTATAGGCCTCTTCTACGAGATGCTGATTCTCTGCAACCTTGCTGGATGCTGGTGTCAGAGACTCTAATGGATACCTGATTTACCGAAGTTACTCCTCTTTACTTCCTCCCTTCCTTCCAGTGTGTGTGTGTGTGTGTGTGTGTGTGTGTGTGTGTGTGATAGGTACACTGATCTGTATAGTACAGACACAGGTCTGTAGTTTACAGTACTGGTCTGTAGTTTAGACACTGGTCTGTAGTTTACAGTCACTGGTCTGTAGTTTAGACACTGGTCTGTAGTTTACAGTCACTGGTCTGTAGTTTAGACACTGGTCTGTAGTTTACAGTCACTGGTCTGTTTCCTACCTCGAGGGCAACACCTAGAAAAATTTACACAACATTTCGCTCAGTCCTGGATCATTTATTACGGGGAGGGGACTGGTGGTGAATGCGGTGAGGAGAAATGGGCGAAACAGCGAGGTAAGATAAGGAAGGAGACTGGAGGCGAAGGAGAGACGGAGACAGTGATGGAGTAAGGAAGGTGACCAATCCTTGGAGTATACATAGTGTACCAATTATGGTCTTAATTTATGACCTTTGGTCACTACTGCAGTGGTCTTGGGACCACTGCAGTGTGAGTGGTGGTGTGTGGTGATGTGTGTGGCGATCTGTGTTTGGTGGTGTGTTTGATGTGTTTGGTGATATGTGTGGTGATGTGTGTTTGGTGGTGTGTGGTTATTTTATTTTGACACTGACTCTAAATAGGGAGATATTCCAGGATGCTAGAATCTCTCTCTCTCTCTCTCTCTCTCTCTCTCTCTCTCTCTCTCTCTCTCTCTCTCTCTCTCTCTCTCTCTCTCCCCTCTCCTCTCTCCTCGACTCCTCGCCATCATTCACTCACTGATATTCATCTTCTTGTAATTCGTCTTATCAGGGACAAAGGTCTGCTTTTACCGTGTGTGTGTGTATGTGTGTGTGTGTGTGTGTGTGTGTGTGTGTGTGACATTTATCTAAACGAAGGATTCCTCTCTATCCTACCCTCGTATATTCTTCCCTATTTCATTCCTAAATAGCATGCAAGGAGAAAGAGGTGAAGGATAACGAAAATAGTAGGAGGAGGAGGATTGACTGGCAGGATGGGTGGAGAATAGGTCTGAGAGAAGCAAGAATGGGTCTCTCTCTCTCTCAGAGCATTTCACGAACACTGTCTCAGTGTTATCTAGCTCAGGTCTGGACTGCCGGGAGTGCTATCTAGTCTAGCTGGCATCCCACTCGCAGCCAGGGATGTGCAGGAGTGCTATCTAGTCTGGCTGGCATCCCACTCGCAGCCAGGGATGTGCAGGAGTGCTATCTAGTCTGGCTGGCATCCCACTCGCAGCCAGGGATGTGCAGGAGTACTATCTAGTCTGGCTGGCATCCCCTCGCAGCCAGGGATGTGCAGGAGTGCTATCTAGTCTGGCTGGCATCCCACTCACAGCCAGGGATGTGCAGGAGTACTATCTAGTCTGGCTGGCATCCCACTCACAGCCAGGGATGTGCAGGAGTACTATCTAGTCTGGCTGGCATCCCACTCACAGCCAGGGATGTGCAGGAGTACTAGCTAGTCTGGCTGGCATCCCACTCACAGCCAGGGATGTGCACTGGTCCAGTAGAAGACAGGGAGCAGGGATACTTATGTAATACTGAGGAATATCTAGACGATGATAGGGATAATAGCAGTTTATAGGAACAACAACAACAGCAGCAGCAGCAGTCACAACAACAACAACAGCCACAATAATAATAATGTTGTGAAGGTGTTGAGAGACAGTAAAATAAAGGTTTGATAAGGTAGTAACGAACGTGACCTTGATGTTGTATCAGCAAGGTCAAGGAAGGTCAAGAGGTCAGGAAGATCACTTGACCTGCCAGATGTGTCCTGGTGCTTGATGCTGTGACCTTGATGACTGATGGACATGCAGGAAGTGTGTGTGTGTGTGTGAGTGTGTGTGTGTGTGTGTGTGTGTGTGAGTGTGTGTGTGTATGTGTGTGTGTGTGTGAGTGTGTGTGTGTGTGTGTTCACATTGAGTTGTACTCACCGAGCTATGTTTGCAGGGTTCGAAACATAGCTCCTGCCCCTGCCCCTTAGACTACTCTGACCGGCATCATTGAATTCTGGTCTCTTTTTCCTCTTGATATTTACTCCTGAAGCTGTGTATTGAATTCACCCCCCCCACTGCCTCATCCAAGTCATTCCACTTTTCAATCACCCTGAGACTCAAGAAATACTTCCTAATATCGCTACGGTTTACCTGTGTCTTAGCCTGCATCAGTGTTCCCTTGATCCTGGTCCTCTTAATTCAAACAGTCTTGTCGTTATCTGCCCCTTATCAGTTCACCTTTAGTTTTTGTATGTTGCAATCACGTCTCTCCTTATCCTTCTCTCAGTCAAGGTCGTCAGATGCAGTTCCTTCAACCTCTCTTTAGAGTGCATCTTTTTTTCAGTTCTGGTGCCAACCTTTGTGCAGATTCTTCATTCATGTTCATCAATACCTTTGTTATTGTTGGGTAAAAGGACACAAGTGTAACTAATGGGACATTTTATTGTGGCAACGATTCGCTCTCCAGGAGCTTCGTCAAGCCATTACGGCTTGACAAGGCCGCAACGTTAGTTGCACTTGTCGCGTTAGTTGCACGTGTGGCGTTAGTTGCACTTGTGGCGTTAGTTGCACGTGTGGCGTTAGTTGCACTTGTGTCCTTTCACCGAACATATTGTCGGTAATTCTACCTTTGCTGTTGGGTGACACAGATGTGCTGCAGCTTCTCTCAGCACCCATGGAGATGAGTTGTCTAGTCCCACTGTTTTTGTTACATCCAGCTCTTGTAGAGTCCCATCACTTCCTGGATTGTGTTGACAATCTCCAGTACCTGTTGGTCTGTTCTGACTACACTGTCTTCCGGTAGTTCTCCATTTGCCTCTGTGAAGATTTCGTTGAATCTCTTACTAGGCACTTGACATACTTCTCTGTCGTTCTCTGTCAACGTCTCTTCCTCCTTCCTCGGTCTTATCTCTTGTTGCTTCACAGTCTTTTTTTTTCTCTTATGTCTGAGGAGTAACTTTGGCTAAGTGTTGACCTTTGACACTATATTATTTGCAAACTCTCTTTCAACTTCTCTTCTTATTCTTGCGTGTTTCTTCCTGGTTCTCCTGACAGCCTCTCGGTTTTCTGCATTTTGAGTTGCTCTATATTTTCCCCTCAAGCTCTCTTGCTCCTCCTCTGGTTTTCTCTGCATCCTTAGTTACACCATGGGTTCTCTCTGCCGTTTCCTTCCTTTCTTCTTGCTTTGTATGAATCTCTCCTTTGCCTCCATCATTTCCTGTTCGCTCAGGAAGATTTCCACGCCATAATTATCCCCTCTTTGGTTGTCCTAGTCTGTGTTGTCCATTTCTTCTATTTCTTGCTCTAGTTCCCTCTTTATCTGGGACTCGGAGCTTAGTACCAAATTATCGTTGGTGTCTCTTTCCTCCCCGTAATTAATTTCTGCTATATCTCTAGTTCGTATTCATTGTGTGTGTAAACTAGAGAGTGTGTGTATCATCATTTATACGTGGTTGCAGAGGTAGATTCACAGCTCCTGGCCCCGCCTCTTCGCTGGTCACTACTAGGTCGATTCTCTCCCTGGTCCCTGAACTTTATCGTACCTCTTCTTGTGTCTCTGTGTGTACTATAGTAGGAGAGAGAGAGAGAGAGAGAGAGAGAGAGAGAGAGAGAGAGAGAGAGAGAGAGAGAGAGAGAGAGAGAGAGAGATTTTAACAATTCAAATTAGTTCAGATTAAGAGCCTGTGAAGGATGATGCTTCTTGATGCTGGGAAAAGACTCTTGATCCATGAAGTTGGGGATGCCCTCTCCTTCACTGGCTCAAACCAAATTACCTCCCATTACCCGGAACTATCTTGGAGACCTATCCTGAGACCTAAACTCAGCCCTAGACCTATCTTGGAGACCTATCCAGAGGCCTAGATCCAGCCCTAAACCTATCTTTGAGACCTATCCTGAGGCCTAGACTCAGCCCTAGACCTATCTTGGAGACCTATCCTGAGACCTAAACTCAGCCCTAGACCTATCTTGGAGACCTATCCTGAGGCCTAGACTCAGCCCTAGACCTATCTTGGAGACCTATCCTAAGCGAGATAGCTTTTGTTGCGTGAACGTTACTTTTTGAAAAAAAAAAAAACATTTGTTTTGAACGTTGCTCTGTAATAAACCTTCTCACAGAGCGAAACGTTGTGAAAAAATAAAATCTACCTCTACATATTTGCTCTATCACAAATTCTTTAAAATGAATAAAACTTAAAATATAGTCAAACTTACTGCAACGTGTAAAGACTTCTTTAATCAAAATGAAACTTGCTCTCTTCTCTCTCTCTCTCTTTCTTGTTTAAAATGGTTTCACAGTGAGTATGTTCGCTTTACGACGTGTCGGAGCGCGTCGCAGAGAGTTGTCGACACTTCACAGTAAGCGCATCACTAAGGAACATGTCCGAACGCGTCTATGCTTGCCGAAAATACGTCACAATTCGTCTCGAACGCAACACGGCACTGCACTATACGTCGAAACGTGCCTAATCGCGACGCACGACTTGCACGAAACACGTCCGAAACTTCGCTCTCAACACGACACGCCTACGCACAGCCCGTCGGGACGGTTCCTCGAAATGACGGAACGCGGTCTGATCTCCAAAATGTGTTTAGGACCAGGAGAGACTTGAAGTGAGAGGTGGGAAGGAGAGCCTGGGAGGAGGAGCGTCAACTGGCACTGAGAACACTGGTCAGAGTGAGTCTATCTGCGGGAATGTGTATTACGATCTGTGAGATTATTCTCTCGAGGTTTTGGGGTGAACCTTGAGAGGGGTGTGGCTGGGGTGCTTGTCCCTGGGAGGAAGGTGGGGAAAGAGGGGGGAGGGAGGGGAGAAAAGGAAAAGAGGGGGAGGGATGGACACTCAACACCTCATTTAGGCCAAGGAAATCTTAAATACTTATATACCGTAAGGGAAAGAGAGAGAAAGAGAGAGAGGCTAAAGTCCACTTATGTTCAATTTGAAGGTAAAATGGTGTGTCCAGGAGCTGGGACTTAACCCCTCCACCAATATAGTTAGGTAAATACAAAGCCCATTTGCCTACCCATCAAAACACACACACACAAACACACACACACGGTTAAACTCTACTGTATTGCAAACATGAATTTCTCTATTATGTCCTTGATGTAGTTAGCTACCGGATGTCTGCAATAACCATACCGGATGTACCAGTACCTTGAGAGAGAGAAAGAGAGAGAGAGAGAGAGAGAGAGAGAGAGAGAGAGAGAGAGAGAGAGAGAGAGAGAGAGAGAGAGAGAGAGAGAGAGAGAGAGAGAGAATGAAACAAATCAATAAAGATAAAACGCTTAACTTATTATATCACTAAAAAATTCTCTCTCTCTCCCGTTATTGACAGTGAAATCTGCAAATAAAATTGTCTCTTATAATTCATACAGTGCCTTCAACAGTTCGAATACCATGAAGACATTTGTCTATGGAAGGTTCCCAGACGACAACACAATGACTTCCGACAGAAACCTCGACGTGCAGTGTAAGACAAGTCACCCAGGGGGACACTCTTGCGTTTAAAACGTCGTCTTCATCAACACAAACACTATAGGTACTGGCAACAGTAACACTGTATAGGTACTGGCAACAATAACACTGTATAGGTACTGGCAACAGTAACACTGTATAGGTACTGGCAACAGTAACACTGTTGTATATGATCTGATATGGACACAGAATCATTAGATTTAATATCAGTGAAGGTCAAATATCCAGAGGACTCACGGACACACAACAAGGGAAGAGTTAGGAGACAGTGATAACTTGCCGCATTTTTAATTAACACGCTAGTAAAACGAGACGGGTCGGACCTCCGTTGGTGACATTTCTTATTAAATGTCTCAAGCCGTCAGTGAAAATAATGCAACGAACAGCGCATACGAGACCTTCGTAAACGTTATGTTAGACCGACCGCCCCTCCGTTACTAGTCTGGCTAATTTCAGCTACAGTTATTGAAATGTGATAAATGTTGAAATATTTGTCTGACAGTAGAACTGCAAATTCGTGGACACACACACACACACACACACAGGACCAGGAGCTATGTCTCGACCCCTGCATCCACAACTAGGGGAGTACACACACACACGCACACAGATTGCATTTTCTTGGACTGTAAGAAGGTGTTTGAAACAGTCCCACACAAGAGATTAGTGCAGAAGCTGGAGGACCAGGCAGGGATAACACTACAATGGATCAGGAAATACCTGTCAGGAAGACAGCAACGAGTCATGGTACGTGGCGAGGTGTCAGAGTGGGCGCCGGTGACGAGCGGGGTTCCACAGGGGTCAGTCCTGGGACCAGTGCTGTTTCTGGTATTTGTGAACGACATGACGGAAGGAATAGATTCAGAAGTGTCCCTGTTTGCAGATGATGTGAAGTTGATGAAGAGAATTAAATTGGACGAGGACCAGGCAGAACTACAGAGGGATCTGGACAGGCTACAAGCCTGGTCCAAAAACTGGCTCCTGGAGTTCAACCCCACGAAGTGCAAAGTCATGAAGATTGGGGAAGGACAAAAAAAGACCGCACACAGAGTACAGTCTATGGGACCAGAGACTACAAACAGCACTCAAGGAAAAGGATTTTGGGGTGAGTATAACACCGGGCACATCTCCTGAGATGCACATCAACCAAATAACTGCTGCAGCATACGGGCGCCTAGCAAACCTAAGAACAGCATTCCGACATCTTAATAAGGAATCGTTCAGGACCCTGTACACTGTGTACGTCAGGCCCATACTGGAGTATGCAGCACCAGTTTGGAACCCACACCTAGCCAAGCACGTGAAGAAGCTAGAGAAAGTGCTAAGGTTTGCAACAAGACTAGTCCCGGAGCTAAGGGGTATGTCCTACGAAGAGAGGTTAAGGGAAATCGACCTGACGACACTGGAAGACAAGAAAGATAGGGGGGATATGATAACGTCCTATAAAATACGGAGAGAAATCAACAAGGTGGACAGAGACAGAATGTTCCAGAGATGGGACACAGCAACAAGGGGTCACAGTGGAAGTTGAAGACTCAGATGAACCACAGGGATGTTAGGAAGTATTTCTTCAGTCACAGAGTTGTCAGGAAGTGGAATAGTCTGGGAAGTGATGTAGTGGAGGTAGGATCCATACATAGCTTTAAGAAGGGGTATGATAAAGCTCATGGAGCAGAAAGAGTGACCTAGTAGAGACCAGTGAAAAGGCGGGGCCAGGAGCTATGAATCGACCCCTGCAACCACAATTAGGTGAGTACACACACACACACACACACACACACACACACACAATATATATATATATATATATATATATATATATATATATATATATATATATATATATATATATATATATATATATATATATATATATATATATATATATATATATATATATATATATATATATATATGCAAAACAACCACTATGAAAAATGATTTAAAATACCCAAGAAACATAATTGATAAATCTTTTAAAATAGCTAGAAATACTTTTACAATCCAAAAGGGACAACCAACTTTATTCAACCAAAAATATGTTGGTTCTCCTTACCATGAAAACTTGGTTGATATGCCTTCTTTTCTTAAGAATTTTAATATCAAAGTTGTATTTAAAAACCTTGATACAGTAAAAAGACTTTTGATAAAAAATTCCTCCCAAAATGCTGACGGATGTGTCTATAAGATTCCCTGTAAAATATGCGATAAAGTTTATTATGGTCAAACTGGTAAAAGTCTTGAACTAAGATTAAAACAACATAAATATAGCATTAGAACTGGACAAGATTCTAATGCTCTTTTTATTCATGTGAGAGACTTTAACCATCCAATTGATTTTCAAAATGCTGAGAAGGTTGTATCAAACAAGTCCATGGTTGAGAGGAATATAATAGAATCATGTTTCATTAAAAGCAGTTTTGAAAATAATATGAATATTTCTTTTGGTTTATATAAATTGGATTCATTTATAATTAATAAAATTTGGGAAGAATTTAATGATAAATTGGACTAATCTTAATTCTTGGGAAGAGTTTCAGGTCCTTTCTTATGTTCCTCTTCACAGAGTCGTGAGATGTTACGCTACTGTGAGGTGTAGTCTTTGTTAGTGTGATGTGACTGTGAGGTGTAATCTGCCTCTTTATAAGCCTTCTTCTCACGTTTCCTTTTATAGTTCCTTGATAATGTGAGTAGTCACGAAAGCGCTTGGAATTCTTCTATTTTTTCATAGTGGTTGTTTTGCATATTTTGATATCACCTGTTTACTGTGATCTTTTGCATATATATATATATATATATATATATATATATATATATATATATATATATATATTACTCCAACTGTTTTAATGGTACAAATTCGTGTATTAGCAAGTGTTACATGACACTCACTAAGCTATTATAAAGTGGTAGCAAGGTATGTTGTGGTGCAGCATCACTGTACAGAGGTAAACACTCAGATGTGTTAATCCCTGGGAAGCAGGATGTGCACATCACACCAGGTAATCAGACGATCAGGATGCCGTCTCTTGGGCGATCAGGATGCCGTCTCTTGGGCTATCAGGATGCCGTCTCTTGGGCGATCAGGATGCCGTCTGATCGACGCCTGGCAGAGCCTGTTATTATCTCTTCAAATTAGATGATGGTAGTGACACATCGAAACATGTTATCTGTTGTGGTGGTGATGAGTTAGGATATGATGGAGGTAGCACTGTTGTGGTGGTGATGAATTAGGAGGTGATGGAGGTAGCACTGTTGTGGTGGTGATGAGTTAGGAGGTGATGGAGGTAGCACTGTTGTGGTGGTGATGAGTTAGGAGGTGATGGAGGTAGCACTGTTGTGGTGGTGATGAGTTAGGAGGTGATGGAGGTAGCACTGTTGTGGTGGTGATGAATTAGAATATGATGGAGGTAGCACTGTTGTGGTGGTGATGAGTTAGGAGGTGATGGAGGTAGCACTGTTGTGGTGGTGATGAATTAGAATATGATGGAGGTAGCACTGTTGTGGTAGTGATGAGTTAGGAGGTGATGGAGGTAGCACTGTTGTGGTGGTGATGAATTAGGAGGTGATGGAGGTAGCACTGTTGTGGTGGTGATGAGTTAGAATATGATGGAGGTAGCACTGTTGTGGTGGTGATGAATTAGAATATGATGGAGGTAGCACTGTTGTGGTGGTGATGAGTTAGGAGGTGATGGAGGTAGCACTGTTGTGGTGGTGATGAATTAGGAGGTGATGGAGGTAGCAGTGTTGTGGTGGTGATGAGTTAGAATATGATGGAGGTAGCACTGTTGTGGTAGTGATGAGTTAGAATATGATGGAGGTAGCACTGTTGTGGTGGTGATGAGTTAGAATATGATGGAGGTAGCACTGTTGTGGTGGTGATGATTAGGAGGTGATGGAGGTAGCACTGTTGTGGTAGTGATGAGTTAGAATATGATGGAGGTAGCACTGTTGTGGTAGTGATGAGTTAGAATATGATGGAGGTAGCACTGTTGTGGTGGTGATGAGTTAGGAGGTGATGGAGGTAGCACTGTTGTGGTGGTGATGAGTTAGGAGGTGATGGAGGTAGCACTGTTGTGGTGGTGATGAATTAGAATATGTTAAAGGTAGCACTGTAGAAGTGTCGAGTAATAAGGTGCGACCTACACAGTATCTAAGACAGGTCAGACAAAATTTAGAATACTGACACTATAAAAATATATATATATATATATATATATATATATATATATATATATATATATATATATATATATATATATATATATATATTCAAGATTTACTGAGAAAAGCTGAAGACAGTAAATACCTCATTAGGAAGAGAGGTGGAGGAGGAGAGAAGACGCGACATCTACCCATAAGGTCATCAGAGGTCAAGAGGAAATAGATAAGAAGAATGAGGAATAGACGGGGAGACCAAGGAAATAACTAATAAGAAGAATAAGGAAATAATTCAGTAAGGAGCATAAGAAATACAGACAGCTGAGAAAGGGAATAGGGAATACATAAGAGAATAAGAAACAATTCTTATAGACGAATAAGAGACAGAACATTAAACCTAATTTGTAAATTGCAAAGAGAAGGAAAAAAATGAAGAAAAAAGGGATACTACAGAATATTTCTTCGGGAAAATGAGAAACATTCTTAAAATGGCTTTTAAAAAAATTAAGAAATAAAAAAAAAATTCACCGTAATTGAGATATTCATGGTTAATTTTTTTTTTATTTTGGGAATAAAATTAAATATTCCTAGACTGTACGATGACCCTTGACACTGTACCACACAGATGGTTAACTGTCAGCCAGATGGTTAACCGTCAGCCAGATGGTTAACTGTCAGCCAGATGGTTAACCGTCAGCCAGATGGTTAACTGTTAGCCAGTTGGTTAACTGTCAGCCAGATGGTTAACTGTCAGCCAGATGGTTAACTGTCAGCCAGATGGTTAACTGTTAGCCAATTGGTTAACTGTCAGCCAGATGGTTAACTGTCAGCCAGATAGTTAACTGTCAGCCAGTTGTTAACTGTCAGCCAGATGGTTAACTGTTAGCCAGTTGGTTAACTGTCAGCCAGATGGTTAACTGTCAGCCAGATGGTTAACTGTTAGCCAGTTGGTTAACTGTCAGCCAGATGGTTAACCGTCAGCCAGATGGTTAACTGTTAGCCAGTTGGTTAACTGTCAGCCAGATGGTTAACTGTCAGCCAGATGGTTAACCGTCGGCCAGATGGTTAACTGTCAGCCAGATGGTTAACTGTCAGCCAGATGGTTAACCGTCAGCCAGATGGTTAACTGCCAACCGAAAGTAGGTGGGTACACACTTACTCACACACAACATTACCATCACGTACACCCATACTATAATTTAGCTACACACTACCCACTCACCATCCACCCACTACCCACCCACTACACACCCACCATCCACCCACTACCCACCCACTACACACCCACCATCCACCCACTACCCACCCATTACACACCCACCATCCACCCATTACCCACCCACTACCCACCCACTACACACCCACCATCCACCCACTACACACCCACCATCCACCCACTACCCACCCACTACATACCCACCATCTACCCACTACCCACCCACCACCCACCAACAACCCACCCACTACCCACCCACATTCCACCCACTACCCACCCACAACTCACCCACTACCCACCCACAACCCACCCACTACCCACCCACAACCCACCCACTACCCACCCACAACCCATCCACTACCCACCCACTACCCACCCACTACCCACCCACAATCCACCCACTACCCACCCACTACCTAAAAAAGCCCCACCCACAACCCACCCACTACCCAAACACCACCCACCCACCACCCATCCACCACCCACCCACAATCCACCCACAACCCACCTACTACCCACCCACTACCCACCCACTACCCACCCACTACCCACCCACTACCCACCCACTACCCACCCACTACCCACCCACCCCCAACACTTCACGAATCAGGAAAACTTATAGAAACACAAAAAAGGTCATAATTCAACATAGTCTGTAGCGTCCGTCTTATGCAGCGATGACCCCTTCTAGTGTGACCTCTGACCTCTGAAGGCGGATGTTGTCCTCATCGTGAGAGAGACAGACAGACAGAGAGGTCTGTCATTGGCATGAAAAGAATATGGGAGTTCAACGGGACAGTAAGAAATGATCATTGAGGGAGAGACAGACACACACATCAAAAGATACAGAGACACACACACACACAGCAAGAGATACAGAGAGACACACACACACAGCAAGAGATACAGAGAGACACACACACAGCAAGAGATACAGAGAGACAGACACACACAGCAAGAGATACAGAGAGACACACACACAGCAAGAGATACAGAGAGACACACACACAGCAAGAGATACAGAGAGATACACACACACAGCAAGAGATACAGAGAGAGACACACACAGCAAGAGATACAGAGAGACACACACACACAGCAAGAGATACAGAGAGAGACACACACAGCAAGAGATACAGAGAGACAGACACACACATCAAGAGATACAGAGAGACAGACACACACATCAAGAGATACAGAGAGACAGACACACACAGCAAGAGATACAGAGAGACACACACACAGCAAGAGATGCAGAGAGACAGACACACAAAGCAAGAGATACAGAGAGAGACAGACACACACAGCAAGAGATACAGAGAGAGACAGACACACACACAGCTAGAGATACAGAGAGACAGACACACACAGCAAGAGATACAGAGAGAGACAGACACACACAGCAAGAGATACAGAGAGAGACAGACACACACACATCAAGAGATACAGAGAGACAGACACACACACAGCAAGAGATACAGAGAGAAAGACACACAGCAAGAGATACAGAGAGACATAGACAAAGAGAAAAGCAAGCAGGGAGAGACAGAAAGAGAAACTGAGCTTGAAGAAAGTCTTATAAAACAAGTGGTAAAGAGGTGGAAACATCGTGAGACATTTATTACAATGCAGTCAACGTTTCGCTACCAACTCAATCACCATCATTAACATATATTTCTTAAAACAAGACATAACAATATACAATAATGAAGTGTTTTGTATATTGAATCCTGAAGATGGTGATTATTTTTTTTATTTAAATATTCATATACGTATATATATATATATATATATATATATATATATATATATATATATATATATATATATATATATATATATATATATATATATAAACATATGGACTTTTGATCCAAAGGATCGGAACTACCATTTATTCTTGTATCAAGCTTGATTACCCAATAATAATAATAATAATAATAATAATAATAATAATAATAATAATAATAATAATAATAATAATGTGGGACTTAATAACGGTTAAAATAGACAGAAATATAGCCTGAAGTTCCTTCGCTTCAAATGTTCACGTTGGTGTTCAAGACGGAACAACTAATTAAAAATGGGAGACGAACAGGTAACTCAAACAGGTCAAACAAAAACAGATAACTCAAACAGGTAAACAAAAACGGATAACTTAAACAGGTAAGCAAAAAAAAAACAGGTACCTCAAACTGGTAAACCAGTTTCTCGATTGGTAGCGCACTCGGCTCACACACTGAGATCCGCGGTTCAATCTCCGGTACGGCTGGATAACATTAAGACGTGTTTCTTTAAGACACCTGCTGTCTATGTTCACCCAGCAGTAAAATAGGTACCTGGGTGTTAGTCGACTGGTGTGGGTCGCATCCTGGGACAAAACTGACCTAATTTGCCCGAAATACTCAGCATAACAAGGGACTTTCTATATAGTAGTATGACACTGATGCCAGCTAGGCCTATATACCTTGTACATGTACTTGTAGAAATAAATATATTATTATTAAAAGAGATAACTGAGACAGGTAAGCCAAGTACATGAAGGATACAAGTGAAGAGTACAGGAAGATCGTACATGGTAGACAACAAATATTAAAAATAATAGATTATAAGGAGAGACAACGTCTCTCCAAGGCAACGAGAGGAGAGAGAGAGAGAGAGAGAGAGAGAGAGAGAGAGAGAGAGAGAGAGAGAGAGAGAGAGAGAGAGAGAGAGAGAGAGAGAGAGAGAGAGAGAGAGAGAGGGTGGTGGGTGGAGAGTCGTGGTAGAGGGGTAATGCTGGGTGGGCGGGGTGGATACTGGTGTTGGGTGGGGGGGGGTATCATGGCTGTTGAAAGGGAAAATACATTGAGGTGTTGAGTGTGTTGCACAGTGTTGTGTCCACTCACACTACGAGGGACACTACACCCCACACCAGCTGCCTCCCACACCAGCTGCCTTCCTTCTCTCCGTATTGCACCACTTCCACCCCCACCCTCCCCTCCACCTCCCCCTCCTCCTCCTCTTCAACACCTTGCAACTTACCTCCAAGACAATAACACTCAACGTTATTCCTTCAACATTAGTGTCAATGCCTCCCACAACTCACCTTACTCTCCATTAGCAAACAGGATCGAGGCTACACAACTAACTTCTTGTGGCTTCGCCCATTCACATATAATATAAAAAAAGTGTCAGTACAGCTTAAAACACTCATTTCTTTAGTGATGAAAAAATATATGGCAAAGAGTTAAGAAAACGGAAGATTGAAGATAACGAAGGAGTTGAAACAACAATAACAACAATCCTCATCGATCAATTATGAGGAGATATGTTTAATGAATTTTGGGATTTAAAATAAGAGCTGAATGGGAGAAGTGGATAACAGTGTTTTTGTATGTCCCTGGAGGTGAGTGGGTTTAGAGGACGGGATGGGCGGCATTCTGGACTCATAGGATTTCCTATAAGCTATGAGGAAGTTATGTTATGGTAATATATGGGCATTACACGTAATCAAGTACATGAATAATGGCTGTTATATTAGTTAAGCGAGTGTACAATGCATGACTAATTCACAAAATGAAAACAGTAACCTGACAACTCTTCAGTTGTCGATTTTCGTAAAATTTTGAAGTTGGTGGAATGTTTGGAGTGGGTGGGACTGCAGAGGTGCTGCCGCGGGGACACAACCAACTTTACTCCACTCGGGAGGGTAAACAGTGAGCAGGCAGTGTCCTCTAGTATTTCCTTGTGGATGTTAGACAGTCCTCAGTCAAGACTGAGGTTGACAGTGCTTCTCCGCTTCTCCTTCGGCTCACATCTGAAGGACCTGGGTTCGACCCTGTCACGAGTGGAATCGTCGGAAATGTTTCTTGGCACCTGTTTACTCTGTGCACCTAGTAGGTAGTAAGTAAGTACCTGGACGTTAGCAGACTGTTATGAGTCGCATCCTGGGAGTGAGGACCTAAGAACCACACTGGAAATA
>WNWK01003317.1:0-12500 GCA_009830355.1 Cherax destructor | reverse complement strand
ACATGAACACACACATACACACGGGGCCAGGAGCTCTGACTCGACCCCTGCAACCACAATTAAGTGAGTATACAAACACACACACATTAACAGGGTTACAGAGGCTAGAGAAAAATACTACTTATCCATTAAGAGTATGTTAGGAACTGCTTCTTGAGCCTCAGGGAGGTGAATGAGTCAGATGAACTGGATGAGGAAGGGCTGGAGGCAAACTCCATACGCAGCTTCAGGACTGATTACTCACCAACTCATAAAAAGACTAATCATAAAGAGGTTAATTGAGCACTGAAGAGAGAGTTGAAGACGTGATGGATTAGTCTTGCTTCACGCACCTGCCGTCGCTCGGTTCGTAGCGCACTCAGACACTGAGGTCCGTGGTTCGATCCCCAGTACGGGTGGAAACATTAGGACGTGTTTCCTTAAGACACCTGCTGTCCATGTTTACCTAGCAGTAGATAGGTACCTGGGTGACAGCCGACTGGTGTGGGTCGCATCCCGGCGATAAAATTAACCTAATTTGCCAGAAATGCTCTGCATAACAAGGGGCTTTGTGTATTTAAGTATCTCATTGTTGTCAGCTATGGTCTGTATAAGTTGCATCATGTACTTGTAGAAATAAAGATTATTATTATTATTATTATTATTATTATTATTATTATAGCTCTCACAATAACAGAGATGAAAGAAGAGAAGGATGCTGCTGTAAATAACACATGCCAATTTCACGTATCATCCACAACGTTTCGCCCAAGCCTACGGTTTTATCGACTGCATTTGCTTGGGCTGCAAGAAGGCACTCGGCACTGCGCCCCACTAGAGGATAACTCACAAAAGAGAGGAACAAGCTGAGCTACGCTGATGATCACTGAGTCAAAGAATGTCCAAGAAACGGCAGGCAAAGAGTGAATGTTAGAATGATGAAGGGTGATGAGAAGGGTCCCCCAATGATCAGTACAAGGCTTGTTATTAATTATTATGTAAGTAAATGAGGTGTCAGAGAATGTTGAATGCTGGGTAATATTACCTGTAGAAGACCTGAAGCTCGTGAGAAGAATAAGAGAGAGAGAGGCTGTGAGATAACAAAAAAAATATATATATATCGCTCAAGGAGGAAGATCAGGGGATGAACATCACCAAGAACATTACAAGAGAAACCATACCACGGGTGGGGTTCGAACCCGCGGTCAGAGAGTCTCAAAACTCCAGACCGTCGCGTAAGCCACTGGGCCAGCTAGCTTCAATAAGATTCATCCACCTAGGTATATTTCTACACCATAGGAAGATTTGAGACTCTCTGACCGCGGGTTCGAACCCCACCCGTGGTATGGTTTGTTTGCAATCGTGTCATTACGACTTCGTGAGTCAACATTACAAGAGATGCCACCAGACCGCATTACAGTTTAAAACAGCCTTCAGGAGCCTTCACAAACCGTCCATCAGGTCTTGTTAGGAGTCACTAAAGAGGAACCAACACTTGGGGGGAAGAATGTCCAAAAGTTCGCAACTAGACTAGTCTCAGAGCTGAGAAGTTTGAAATACGAAGCTGAGGCGGCGAGGGGGACCGCGTAGCTAACGTTCTCACCAGATGGATCACGAGACATACAATTACGACAGAAAATACTCAGTTGGATTTCACAGGGACTAATGGAGGCAGAATGCAATACAATAATATATGAGTGACCCTTAAGAGCAGGTTGAAAGTCTATAGTTATACCTGGAGAGTGTTATACCTGGTGGGTGTTATACCTGGAGGGTGTTATACTTGGAGGGGGCTATACTTGGTGGGTGTTATACTTGAAGGGTGTTATACTTGGAGGATGTTATACCTGGAGGGTGTTATACCTGGAGGGGCTATACCTGGAGGGGCTATTCCTGGAGTGTGTTATACCTGGAGGGTGTTATACCTGGATGGCGTTATACCAGGAGGGGCTATACCTGGAAGGGCTATTCCTGGAGAGTGTTATACCTGGAGGGTGTTATACCTGGAGGGTGTTATACTTGAAGGGTGTTATACTTGGAGGATGTTATACCTGGAGGGTGTTATACCTGGAGGGCTATACCTGGAGGGGCTATTCCTGAGTTGTTATACCTGGAGGGTGTTATACCTGGATGGCGTTATACCAGGAGGGGCTATACCTGGAAGGGCTATTCCTGGAGAGTGTTATACCTGGAGGGTGTTATACCTGGAGGGTGTTATACTTGGAGGGTGTTTCGGGAATCCCTTATACAGAGCATTTCAGGCAAATGCGAAGCACAGGAACGAGGACTCACACACACACACACACACACACACACACACACACACACACACACACACACACACACACACACACACACACACACACACACACACACACACACACACACACACACACACACACACACACACACCACACACACACACACACACACACACTCACACACACACACACACACACACACGCACACACTCACACACACACACACATACACACTCGCACACACGTACAGTAAGTGGGTCAGTTTCCAGGTGTGTTGAAACAATCATTGAGTTGAGAGATCTGTCGTGCGTGAGCTGTTACAAGGCGAGGCTGGCACTCTGGCAGGCAGGCTGGCAGGCAGGCTAGCAGGCAGGCTAGCAGGCAGGCTAGCAGGTTGGCACTCTGGCAGGCAGGCTGGCAGGCAAGCTGGCAGGCACTCTGGCAGGCAGGCTGGCAGGCTGGCAGGCAGGCTGGCAGGCTGGCACTCTGGCAGGCAGGTGGCAGTATCAGCAATTAACAGGCGTGTTAAATCGATATTTAAACAAGTGAATGTAGGGATTTGACGTGATGTTGGAGTGTTTTCGTAAGATGTAGAGAGACCAGATGACTCGACTTGAGTATGTGGAGGTGGGCAGTGCAGCGAGGGGTAGAAAGGAAGGTAGAGTGAAGGAGGGTGAAGGAGGCAAGGAGGAGGAGAAGGGGGAGGAGGAGGAGGAGGGAAGAATGGGGAGGTTGGCAGGGAGGAGAGGAATTTTGAAGCAATGATGTGTATCCCGGATCTGGTGGGGGAAAAATAGGGAGGGGAGAAAGATGGTGAGGGTGGGGAGAAAGATGGGGAGGGTGGGGAGAAAGATGGGGAGGGTGGGGAAGAAAAATGGGGAGGGTGGGGAGACAACTGGGAAGTAGCAGAAGGGAGAGAAGAAAGAT
The DNA here is from genome assembly GCA_009830355.1 of Cherax destructor. NCBI lineage: Eukaryota > Metazoa > Arthropoda > Malacostraca > Decapoda > Parastacidae > Cherax > Cherax destructor. The sequence goes on along the minus strand of WNWK01003317.1, from coordinate 9,333 downwards.
GAAAGAGGAAGAATCGGATGGAAGAGGAGGTGTATTGAGGGAGAGAAATATAGAAAGAATGAGAGACATAGAGAGACAGAGACAGAGACAGAGGTGATTTTTTTTTAAATCTCGGCGTTATGTGTGTGTGTGTATGTGTGTGTGTGTATGTGTGTGTGTGTGTGTGTGTGTGTGTGTGTGTGTGTGTGTGTGTGTGTGTGTGTGTGTGTGTTTGAGGCAACACTCTCCCAGACACCACAAGACACCCTCCCCACGCTGCTCAATTATTGTGCAAATACGTAAAAGCCTTTGTAAATACGTAAGCACCTTTGCAAACAGCCCACAGATCACAGAGTACACAGGGGCGCCGCTCTCCTCGTACAAACACTATCCAACAAACACAGGTTTATGCAAAAAAACACCATAAATATTTCTTAAAACACCAGTCTCTCGTTTTAACATGAATTCAAAATTCTACTAAAATAAAACACACAAAATACAAAATTATAATTAATTTAAAGTGAAATGTATGACTGCCTTAAAACACCCACAATATATATATATATATATATATACATATATATATATATATATATATATATATATATATATATATATATATATATATATATATATATATATATATATATATATATTGTGTGTGTGTGTGTAAAAATCATTGAATATATAAATAGAGAGGAGTATATCTCTCAAAGTATATACACGGAGAGTGTATTTTAACCCCTATGTTTGGTATTAAAGATGTCTTGACTGGTGGTGAGCAGGTGACATGCAGCCTTAATGACCCTGGTGAAACTGACAGGATTTAACATAAGAACATAAGAAAGGAGGAACACTGCAGCAGGCCTGTTGGCCCATTCTAGGCAGGTCCTTCACATTCCATCCCACTAACAGAATATTTGTTCAACCTAATTTTCAATGCTACCCAAGAAATAAGCTTTGATAATTTTATTTACTCATGTGCAATTCCCACTCAAATCCAACCCCTTTCACTCATGAATTTATCCAACCTAAATTTAAAACTACCCAAGGTCCTTGCTTCAATAACCCTACTAGGCAGACTAAACCCTAGTAATCGATGCTTATCTGACAAGGACCACAGTCAGGAGACCCGTGTCTAGCCAAATTCCAGAAATCAACAAATCGTTGAGGTCAGTACGAAAATACGTTTACAAGATCAAAGTCACAATTGACAAGCTTCTCAGACAAAGTCACTCAGTGACTTTGTAAACAGTCAAAGTCGGAACGGGTTATTTGTGTAGTGTAAAGAGGAACTTAACAAAACTTTGGCTAGTTTTTTAAAACTGGTACACCGCCGGACGAGTGAACAATGACAAATGTGATACCTGTCTATAAAGCAGGAGATAGGTCCTTAACTTCGAATTATAGACCAATTACCCTAACCATCACGGTGGGGAAAATTGATAGGATCAGTTATTGCCGAGGCTATTGGAAGACGCCTTAAAAGATATAAATTGATGGATGAATCTCAGCACGGTGTTACAAAAGGGCGTTCTTGTCTTTCGAATTTATTAACTTTTTTTTTCAAAGGTATTTGAGGCAGTAGACCATGATAATGAGTACGGTATTATGTATATGGATTTCAGTAAGGTGTTCATTAGAGTTCTACACAGGAGATTGTTGATGAAAGTAGCGGCACACGGAATAGAAGGGAAAATCTGGATCGAGGCGTAGTTGACCGATGAAAGTCGTAGAATTAGAGATCTGATTAAAGCACACGAATGGAAGATAGGAATGAATAAAAGGGGATGTAAATATAAGATGCTGAAAATACCTAACCAAGACATAACTCCCAAGAATTGGGTTCAAGTTCGACAAATTTAGTTTTAGAGAAAATATTGGAAAGTTATGGCAATAGAGTTGTAGTGGTGACCTGTTCTTAGCTTAGAGTGGTGACCTGTTCTTAGCTCAGTGAAGACGTGTCTAGTGTACTCCCTGTGGACTGAATCAAGATGCCCCCTATTGAGCAACTTTACCAGCAGCTTAAGGAGGAATTGAGGGTAGCGAAGCTTGAGATACGGCGATTGACGGAGGAAAACAAGAGGATTCGTAGTAGTCCTCCTGTTGTGAGTCCTCAGGTCAAGAAGGGAACCTGGGCAGTGGCCGGACAGCATGGGACGAAGTTGAAGATCAAGAAGACGAATGGAGAGGTAGTAACGACGAAGAAGAAAGAGACTGCTGTGGAAACTTCGAACTCCTTTTCTGTGCTACCAGACGAATGTGAGTCGACTACTGGGAACGTCACGACGAACTGTTCCAAGGAAGGTAAAAACATTGTTGTTGTTGGGGATAGCCAAGTTAGATATATGGATAGGGCCTTCTGCTTGACAGATAGGAGTAGGAGACAGAGGGTTTGCTTTCCTGGGGCTGGGATGGAAGACATTGTTAGCCGGCTTGACAACATCATGCATGGTAATGGGATCAATCCTATTATCTGCCTCAGTGCTGGAGGCAATGATGTATCCAATCGTAGAAGTGAGGATTTAGTTAGTAGGTATAAGGCAGCAATAGACATCATTAGGAAGAAGGGAGGAGCCCTGTTATATGTGGCATTTTGCCAAGAAGGGGTGTTGAAATGAATGGCTGTCCAGAGCGATTGGTATAAATTGCTGGCTGGACAAACACTGTAAGGATAATGCAGTCCCATTCATTGACAACTGGGACCACTTCTATGGCCGAAATGACATGTATGCCAGGGATGGGGTTCACTTATCCAGGGAAGGTGTAGGATTTCTCGCTAGCTCAGTTGAGGATGTTGTTAGGGCTTTAAACTAGGATTAGTTAGAGGTATGGGTTTAGGAATGGTAAATAATGAGGGCCAAAATATTGATTCAGGCTTTGATATCATAAATCATAACAATAACAGTAATCGAGTGACACAGGGTAATGATAGTAACAGAAATTGTGTAAAACAAAAGCTGAAAAAGGTTCACAAGAAGATACATATCAATGTATTTTATACTAACTGTCGAAGCGCCAGAAATAAAATTAACGAATTACGTTTGATAGCATGTGCTGGGAACTTTGATGTCATTGCAATAACTGAAACATGGTATAATACCAAGAGTCGGGATATGATTGCTGAGTGTCATATTCAGGGGTTTAAGTTGTTCCATGTAGATAGATATAATGGGAAAGGGGTGGAGTTGCATTGTATGTACGAGAAAATATAAATTGCTGCATAAAAACAGGCATAAAAATAGATGGATCATTAACAGAATCTGTTTGGGTAGAGTTTCTAGAAGGTCAAGAAAAACTGATTCTAGGTGTAATATACCGACCTCCAGGCTTGGATCACGATAGAGGGAGACTTCTTTGGGACGAAATTGTTAGGGCTTCTAGGCACAATAACGTAGTGATAGTAGGGGATTTTAACTTTAGTCAAATTGACTGGACTTCTTTGACCGGTAATCTGGAGTCCAGTGACTTTATGGAAGTAGTTCAGGACTGTTTTCTGAAGCAGTGTGTGACGGAGCCTACCAGAGGTAATAATTTGCTCGACCTAGTCTTGTCAAATAAAGAAACTCTTGTAAATAATCTGGAGATCACTGAAGAGCTTGGAGCTAGTGATCACAAATCCATTACCTTTAATATTACATGGGAGTACGAGAATAGGGATAATACGGTAAAAGTTCCTGATTTTCGTTCTGCCGATTATATTGGACTTAGGGAACACCTGTCTAATCTCGACTGGGGTAATCTAGCTAACGATTACGATGGGATCTGCGTTTATGATTTTTTCTTAATAATGTACAACGTGCACAGAGTATGTTTATTCCCCAGAGAGAATTTAGGTCAAATAATAACGATCCCAAATGGATTAACAGGAGGCTAAAACATCTATTAGGGAGAAAAGAGGAATTTATAGGCGCATCAAAGAGGAGATGTTAACCTTATTGACCAATATGTTCAGTTGAAAAGAGAAGTAAAAAGGGGATTAGAAAGGCTAAACGTGACTATGAGATTAAGGTTGCTAATGAATCAAAGACTAATCCAAAAGGGTTCTTTCAAGTGTACAGGACGAAGGTGAGGGAAAAGGTAGGACCTCTGAAAATTGGGAATGGACAGCTGACGGATAACGAACTGGAAATGTGTTCTCTATTTAATGACTATTTTTGTCAGTCTTTACACAAGAAGACGTAAATGAGATTCCAGAAATTAACTATTATTCAGTTCCTGAAGAATTCAAATTAACTAATATTACTGTCACGAGGGATATGGTTATCAAACAGATAGATAAACTGAAGCAAAATAAGTCCCCAGGACCCGACGAGTTGTTTTCAGGGTACTTAAAGAATGCAAGATGGAACTTAGTCAGCCATTAACGAATGTGTTTAACACGTCCATCCTAACTGGTGTTGTGCCAGAGATGTGGAAGATAGCTAATGTAGTTCCTATATTCAAATCAGGGGATAAGTCCAGTCCATCAAATTACCGTCCAATAAGCCTCACGTCTATAGTAGGCAAATTATTAGAATCAATTATAGCTGATATTATCAGAAGTCACCTTGAAGAACATAATTTGATTAATGAATCTCAGCATGGGTTTACGAGAGGTCGTTCCTGCCTGACAAATTTACTGACGGTTTTCAATAAAACATTTGAGGCAGTAGACAGTGATAAAGAATATGATATAGTTTACTTGGATTTCAGTAAGGCCTTCGATAGAGTACCTCACAAGAGACTCTTAAGAAAGGTGGCAGCTCATGGTATAGGAGGTAAAGTTCTAGCATGGATAGAGGCATGGCTTACCAATAGAAAGCAGAGAGTTTTCATTAATGGGGTCAAATCTGAATGGGATTTGTCACCAGTGGCGTTCCACAAGGATCAGTTTTAGGCCCATTGTTGTTCATAATTTACATAAATGACCTTGATGAAGGAATTGCAAGTGACATGAGTAAATTTGCTGATGATACAAAAATAGGCCGTATAATTCATTCTGAGGAGGATACCAATGAACTCCAGGAGGATTTGGATAAATTAATGTCTTGGTCTGAAAAGTGGCAGATGAAGTTCAATGTGGACAAGTGTAAGGTGCTAGTCGTTGGTAATGAAAATATCCCTCGAATTTATAAACTAGGTGAAGTTGAGCTTGATCATACAGAATGTGAAAAAGACTTGGGAGTCATGGTAAGCAGAAATCTAAAGCCAAGACAACAGTGCCTAAGTGTGCGCAATAAGGCTAACAGATTACTAGGATTTATTTCAAGAAGTATAAGCAACAGAAGTCCAAAAGTTATTTTACAACTCTATACATCACTAGTGAGACCTCATTTGGATTATGCAGCTCAGTTTTGGTCTCCTTACTACAGGATGGATATAGATTCATTGGAGAACATACAAAGAAGAATGACTAAAATGATTTACAGTATAAGAAATCTCCGTATGAAGATAGACTTAGAGCATTGAATCTCCACTCTCTGGAGAGACGTAGAATGAGGGGAGATATCATCGAGGTGTACAAGTGGATGATGGGCATAAACAAAGGAGATATTAATAAAATACTGAGGATATCGAACCAAGTAAGAACCAGAAATAACGGATTTAAATTGGATAAATTTAGATTTAGAAAGGACATAGGCAAGTACTGGTTTTCGAACAGAGTTGTAGATGCGTGGAACAATCTTCCGAGTAGGGTGATAGAGGCTAGGACCTTGGGTGGCTTTAAAAAGAGATTGGACAAATATATGAGTGGGAGGGGCTGGGTTTGATTAGTGTCGTGAGTACAGGAGTAAATTCTTAGGTAGTGGTGGTTTTGATAAGGACCTGCCTTGTATGGGCCGGTAGGCCTTCTGCAGTGTTCCTCCATTCTTATGTTCTTATGTTCTTATGATGAGTGGAAGAAACTTCCATTCAGCGTCATCGAAACAAGAACTTTGGGTGGCTTTAAATATAGGTTGGACGAGTACACTAGTGGATAGGTTTGAGTTGGACCTGCCTAGTATGTTAGGCAAAATGACACAAGTGCAACTAATGTGACATTTTATTGTGGCAACGTTTCGCTCTTCAGGAGCTTTGTCAAGCTTAAAAAAGCTCCTGGAGAGCGAAACGTTGCCACAATAAAATGTCACATTAGCTGCACTTGTGTCTTTCAACCTAACATTTTGTGGGTAATTCTAGCAACATTAATACTGCCTAGTATAGGCCAGTGGATCTACATCAGTGTTAAATGGTTCTTATGTTGGAATACTGTGTTGTGTCTGGAACACAGGCATCGCTAGCAAACATTAGAACAACTCTGTGTAATCCCAATGTATCAGGCCTGCCCTAGAGTACGCAGTACCTGCGCAGAGCCCACCCCTGGCCAGGTAGACAGAGAAACTAGAGAGAATTCAGAGATCTGCAGTAAGACTAGTCCCAGAACCCAGAGGGCTGGCTTACAAGGAGAAAAAAAAACTGAACGTGGCAATCTTAGAGGAGAGAAGAACCAGGGGAGACATGATACTAACATGCAAGATATTCAGAGGATCTGATAGAACGCCCACACCGACCCACCCACACACACACACACACCCACACACACACACACACACACACACACACACACAGTAGAAGTGGAACACTCTGGAGAGTGATGTAGTGGAGACATGATCCATACATAGCTTTAAGAAGAGGTACGATAAAGCTCATAGAGTTGGGAGAGAGTGGACCAAGCAGTGACCAGTGAAGAGGCGGAGCTAGGAGCTATGAATCGACCCCCACAACCATAGTTAAGTGAGTACACGCACACACGTGATGAGAGGTGCTGACCTTGGCCTGATCCTAGTGTGTACAGCCTTGCCTGAGGGAGTAGTGAAGGCCGCCTCAGATTCCTCCTCCAGGTAGTTCCTCCTTCCTTCCACAGTTAAGTTCCCTCCTCCAGGTAGTTCCTCCTTCCTTCCCCAGGTTAATTCCCTCCTCCAGGTAGTCCTTCCTTTATTTCCCATGTTAAGTCACCTCCTCCGGGTAGTTCCTTGGGACCTGTGGCTAGAGTGTGACTGAGTTCCTGTGGTGAACTGTCCTCTGAACTATATTGTAAGTTATATTCTGTTTCATCAGTTGATTGTATTTCCTGTCTCCCTGCTTATGTGTACAATCCCCATTTATCTAAACCCAATAGTGTTCTCCTGTTCCCAAATATATTATTGTACCAGGACTTAATAATAAACTGTTTGAGTGAAATAGTAATATTCACTGTCCCCGATATATTATTCTTTATTCTTATACTTTATTTCATTTCAAGTACTGAGAGGGTGAGTAGTGTGATGGTAATGAGAGGTGATGGGGTTATCACCAGTGATCTTACATTACCTCCTCTCCTGTCACTCGACTCACCTCTCCTACGACTCACCTCTCATGCCTACTCCCTCGCTCACTTTACTCCCTATATCCCCCAATTATCCCTTATTCCGTTACCCCCCTACATGACACCTTCCTCAGGTTAAGTCACCTCCTCCAGGTAGTTCTTCCTTTAGGTTAAGTCACCTCCTCCAGGGAGTTCTTTCTTTCTTTCCCAGGTTAAATCTCCTCCTCCAGGTAGTTCTTCCTTCCCCAGGTTAAGTCACCTCTTCCAGTGGAATGTGATGGTTCAAGATGGCATGGCAGAGTGGCAGACAGATAACCTGACAGGCAGACAGATAACATGACAGGCAGAAAGTTAATCTGACAAGCAGACAGTTAATCTGACAGCCAGACAGATAACCTGACAGGCAGATAGTCTGTCACACATGCAGACAGCGAATCTGACAGGTAGGCACATCGGCTGGAAGACAAGCAGGATGCAGGCAGGATGCAGGTTGCAGGCAGATCAACAAACTACCACAGGCAGTAATCACTGAACAATTACTCTGACAGTGAAAGTGTTCTTCCTGCAGTGCCGAGGAATGTGTACTCGCCTATCTGTACTTGCAGAGGGTCGAATCACGGCTCCTGTACCGTTTTTTTAATCTTAGATCGTACCCACGCTTTAAACTGTGTATGGACTTCCACTACTCCCTCATGTAACTCCTGTCACTCTTCCTTCTTTGCCCCCCCCAACCCTTTCTCCCCATCCCTTTGTTATCTGTTAATCCGAGTATCTCCTACGTCGCAATCATATATCCCCCTCGTTCCGTTTCATTAATCTCTCCCTGAATGTACGTCGCTCAGCACTGCTGGTTACAGCAGTGATCGTTACAGTGATACAGACAGGTGTAGCTTTAAGCGCGACAACGTTTCGCTCTGTGTAGAGCTTTAGGTAAAGACCTAAAATTGGCGAAACGCTGCCACACCATAAAGCTTCGAACCTCGGTCTCCTTTTTGTCGTTACTCACGAATCCTTCCAATGTTACGATGTTTACCAACACCTGTGACGATGTTTCGAGCAATCCTCACTCTCAAGATCCTCACTCTCAAGATCCTCACTCTCAAGATCCTCACTCTCAAGATCCTCACTCTCAAGATCCTCACTCTCAAGATCCTCACTCTCAAGATCCTCACTCTCAAGATCCTCACTCTCAAGATCCTCACTCTCAAGATCCTCACTCTCAAGATGCTGACTCTCAAGATACTGACTCAAGATGCTGACTCAAGATACTGACTCAAGATGCTGACTCTCAAGATGCTGACTCTCAAGATGCTGACTCTCAAGATACTGACTCAAGATGCTGACTCAAGATACTGACTCAAGATGCTGACTCTCAAGATGCTGACTCTCAAGATACTGACTCAAGGTGCTGACTCTCAAGATACTGACTCAAGATGCTGACTCTCAAGGTACTGACTCAAGATGCTGACTCTCAAGATACTGACTCAAAATGCTGACTCTCAAGATACTGACTCAAGATACTGACTCAAGATCCTGACTCTCAAGATACTGACTCAAAATCCTGACTCTCAAGATACTGACTCAAGGTGCTGACTCTCAAGATACTGACTCAAGATGCTGACTCTCAAGATACTGACTCAATATGCTGACTCTCAAGATACTGACTCAAGATACTGACTCAAAATCCTGACTCTCAAGATACTGACTCAAGATACTGACTCAAAAACCTGACTCTCAAGATACTGACTCAAGCTACTGACTCTTAACATGCTGACTCTCAACATGCTGACTCTCAACATGCTGACTCTCAAGCTGCTGACTCTCAACATGCTGACTCTCAGCATACTTTCTCCGATCCTCATTACACAGCATTTCTCCAGGTTGATCTCCAGGCAGCGACGTCCCCTGCGGTACCGGCCTCCGCTGCTCCTCCAGTCCTCTCACTAGTGCCAGGTCATCCCAAACACAGATACCCCTTATATAGTAAGTAAGTGTATTTAGGTATACACAACTACAGTTACAAAGAC